>JASSUY010020677.1:0-10796 GCA_032466535.1 Forpus xanthops
GTCACTGGATATTAAGCTGCCCTCAATTACACAGAGGAGGGTCACTGAATTTTAAATGAGATACACACTATTTTCCAATGCCTACTGTGAATCAGGGAATTGGTTTGCTTATTTGCAGAAAGCAAATAAAAAGTACTCGCCACATTTATTTAGTACTTAGACTAGTATTAAAGCCTGAAAAACTAAAGAAGAGCCTATAAATCTCTCTGTTTACTGCTCACCATCAAGACCACATCCTCAAGTAAAATCTCATGGCAGTCTTCTATAGGGAAGCACATTTACATTACTTCTACAGTCCTGTGCCAAATGGCGTTTGAGATTTCTGAGTCACTTTGATCATTCCTCAAAAGAACCTTACTAATCTTTTTCTTTCAAAAAACAAGTGAACTGTTTCTTGGTTATAGAGATCTCTTGAAAATATTTTTGGAGCTCCTTTGAAGTAAATTGACTCTGCTGTCACAAAGTAGGAAAATTTAAATGCAAAGACAAGCATACAGGAATAAGTCCTTTATAACAAGAAGAGGTCCTTTATATTTGAATTCACAAACATTAAAGGATTTATAAATTATATCATGACAATATAATCTTAAAGGGAATTTCAGACAGGTAATGCCTAGACTTTCCTCTTAAATCACATATGCCATAAGTGGACATGGTAGAAAGGCTTTGTTTCCAAATTCATAGCCAATGACAGATATTTTTATTCCATTTAATAACAGTTTTTTAGATCCTGAGGTGTAGCAGCAATACTACAGGTCCTCCATGCCATTTTGTCTTGCAGTAACATCAGTTGGGATTTCGGCTCTTATTATGGTAAATCTATTGCACATACAGAGGAAAAAGCTTTTTGCCACAGGAAGAGATTTCTCACAAAAGAAATGAACTGTCACTTGAAAAAGAAGCTGATTTTTCACTTTCTGTTTATGCTTTCTTCTTGTGTGTTACATGTGCACTATAGATTGCTTTATCCTAATTGTCTGAAAACTTTTTATGTCTGTGAAAGTACCAAGTTTACAATTTGTCTCTCTGTCATTCTCTCCCACTACTTACTTTACCTCTGGTTTTTTTTTTCATTAGGTGCTGCACCTAAAACAGCAGTGTGTAGTCAGTATAGGAGGAGAAGGTGTTAATTTGTGTCGTTACGGAAAACTCTCATGGCTTGAGGTAAGAGGCAGGTATTTCCCAATATGTGCCACCAAACAGAGACATAACTGAGAAAGATTTGGGGATTAGCCCGTGCTTAAGGCTTAACCATGTGAATGTTTTTCACTATGATGTTCCTCAGGACAGATCAGGCATTTAGAAAAATACCTGTTATGGAAAGAATTAGGCCGTTATAAGGCAATAAGCAAATTACTAAACTTGTATGTACTATATACATTTGTATATAGCAGGGTAGCATATGTGGTTTGCCATCTTTATAAGCGTGTACACAGGTAGAGGTATTAGCTAGTACATCTATTGAAAAACTGCAAGACCTAATCACAACACCACTATAATGGAAGGAGTAAAGTCCATCTAAAGATGCATGTATCTTAATTAGCTGCAATATTATCAATATCTGAAAAGGAAGGGATTGAAAGGAGAGTAGCTTAATATGTTAGCTTAAAATTGTCTTAGTTTATATTTAAATAGGTTTTAAAGTGAGTGTTTATTCAAACAAAAAACTTGTCCAGGAGTTCATCCTTCAAACTTAACTTGTTTATGCAGAAGTGTCCACAAAATGATTGCTTTGGTATGGCTAAATCACTTTCAAATGACAGCCTTTGTTAAACCATTATGAATATGAACATAGGCAAAACCTAAATTTTAGATCCTGTCTCAAATGCTAGGATGGAAAATGATGTCCTTTATTTGTTTGGGAGTGGTCTTTGACAATGAAAGGAATGTCATGGGCACAAGAATTTTGTTGGAAGTGGTTTCTTTAAGAATGTCACCATAATAGGTGTAGGAATTTATTTTCAGTACCATGCATAGGATTTGCTCTTGATATGTCTCAAAATGCTGTATTTAACTGGTCTAATAGACTACAGGGCCATTCTTTCTATTGTGAGTCTCTGAGCATCTCTGGAAAAAGTAAGACTTGTCTATGGATTAGCATTAAGGAAACTAAGCCTGATCTTCCCAACAACCTCTACGTAAGAGTTTATGGCTTGTGGATAACAGTACACTCTTTTCTACTTTCACATCCTTTGTTGTTCTGTCCCTCACTCATTTTCTCTGTAACTGAATTTGTTGTAGATAGCATCAAAGAGCCGCATTTTTCTTTTTGATATCTTCCTTCTGGGACCGCAGGCTTTCAAAAATGGACTACAAATGTTGCTGGAAGATAAAAACATCTTGAAGGTAAGGGATGAGTGAGGATGTTTGTGGTGGCAGAGGTTGTATACTTCAAAAAAGCTGCAGTTGGACACAGGTTTGTCTGACAGCTCATTCTTGCTTCAGGTCATACATGATTGCCGCTGGATCTCAGACTGCCTTTTCCATCAGTATGGTGTTCTCCTGTGCAACGTCTTTGATACACAGGTACCCGCAGAATACTCTGGTTACGAACAAAACTTGCAACAGGAGAAACTTCAGCCTTGTTTAGGGCATTCTCTCAGAAAGGGTTTAACATTACTAGAATGTGACAGTTGTGGAACCATGTAACCGTAGTGGTTTTGTTCCAGCTAAAATGAACCAGGAGGCAAGGATGATGATGTTAGTCTTTTGTAGGCCCATTTTAAGAGATAGTTAATATATAATTAATAGCAGCAAGTTTGATGGAGGGGAGGGTGTGTTAAGATGTATTAGCTGGCCTTGCTTAGATTTGGCACAACCTGTGACTTAAACAAAAGCCAGGTCAGCTTTTGCATTATATTCTTTGTTACTCTTTCTACCCCTTTCAGGAGTGTAGAAGCAGATTCAGGCACAGGTATTCAGCACGTGGAAGCACCTGCTAATAAAAGCAGTAGTTAAAGTGAGAGAACAGGACAGAGTACAACAAAAGTCTGGGTTTGCTGGTACAGGCCCTGGCAGTTGTGGTAGTTAATGTGTGACCAACAGGAGAATTAGAAAAAAAAACAACACCGTGGCATGATCTTTCATATTGGATATGGATATGTTGCACACACTTATGTATGACTTTTCCTTGCATATATACTGACTTTTTATGTCATAGACATGACTGCATATAGTAGCACTTCAAAGCCCTAATCTGGGCTATGTAGTAAGCTTTATAGAGCAGAGGTTTCTTTCAGTCCCTTGCTGATCTTAGTTAGGCTTTTTGCCCCCGATAATTATGTTATTCCATTACAGATGAAGTATCAGTCAACAGCATTGTTAAGTCTTGACTGCATGAAAAATGTAGAGGTGAAAATTCCCACCAATGCTCTCAACTGGACTGGCTAGAATGTAACTGGAACAGTAGAAATAACTAACCAGAGCTATCCAACCTCATGTCCAAAGTACACATAATTGCATTCATTGTACTGCTGTCTTGTGTAAGCTGACATGCATGATTTCCTTGCACTGATAGATCTCTAGACTTAGATTCAATTACTCTGATTCATTGACCTGAATCCTACTTCTGATGTTAGCAAACTAGTGAAGTAGTCTGGTTTTGGCTCCTCTGCAGTGTATCTGATACTGTGGAATTAAGCTGTCTTGTCTTCTACTGCTGGACCAAGTAACTAGGAGATACCTCTGAGCAAACTCTCACAGATGCTTTTTGTGTAGTGCTTCCTAGTGTTGTTAAAATTGGAACAGGCTATATGCACAAGTGAGACTGCCTAAAAAAACACAGCAATGAAATGAAGAACTGTAGGTTAAATGGAATCCCACCTGCATCATCTGAAAAGTGTTACTTATCCTTGGTTTTGGCTAGTTGCTGCAACTGTTTATTCCTTGCAGTATGTAACCTAATATAATTGACATGTAGAGGATGACAGTGAAAGGTTTCTGATGTTCACTGTCTGCCCCTTTGATGTTCTCATAGTACATAAGCATCGCCTGTTGACCTAACTTTGAATTATAATGTTTATGGAAGTCTGGTACTGACATTTCACATTTGACTGCCTGGGAGGGAGAAGGGGCACGATCCTCGTTGGATTATAGCAGTCTAAAAAGCTGCGTAGTGACCAGGCAACTGGCTGTTGTCAGTGCTTGCATCCCTAACATGGCCTTCTGGGACACTTCTACACGGCATCATGAGGCTAGAGCATTCTCATACTCTGAAATCACTGCCTGTTATAATATGTTGTTGTTTGCATATCTGTATACTGCCAAGAGAAATAGTACAGTTCTTCCTAGAGGTATGTGCTGAAAGAGTAAAGAAAATTTGGCAGCTGTAGACTTCCTATGAGACAGAGGTCCATGCAAGTTTGAATCACAAAACGTACAATTGAAAAAGTCACTGTTGCTGTCTGCATCCACATACACTACTTTTTTTAGTGTACTGTAATTTTTCTGCCCTTGAATCTAACCATGAGCATGCAGTGACTTTGGACAAAACTTCACAGTGAAAGCTAAAACTTTGCTTTCATTGTGGGCAAGTTTATTCTATAACCTTGTTCATTCAGATGTATTTTTATAAATATTGATCACAAAGATGCTTTCACTTTTGCTTAAATATTTAAGTTTTTTCTCTCCTTGTCTGAAAAGTGTTGAAATTTTTTTGCTGGAAATGCTCTCTCTAACCATCTAGAAGAATGGAATATCTTTCCATAGATTTGAACATCATCTTTAGTTTGACTTTGAGTAAAAGTGACTTCTTGCTTTGAGAAGGTCTTTCTTGAGGTTTCTCTTCATCTGTTTGGCCACTGAGAGTGAAAAGCCAGAGAAAGTATTAGTGGTCAGAAGTACAATATAAAGGACTGTTCAGTAATGAGTGATGTAGACTTCCTCTTGACGTGGTGAATTGTGCTTATAATGCAGTGAAGTCCAGCTTTTCCTGGGCTTTCTCCATCTTCTTCTCTTCAGTTAAATCATCAGTTTGAATTGTTGCAGATCCTTTCCCCAGGTGTGTTTCCTGCCTCTTTTCACTTCGTGGTTTTAGACTTCTCTGGACTGCAGCAATATAGTTAGCCTAGCAGAAATATAGGCAGCCCTAGATTCTCTGACCTATCACAGAGCATAGGAGGTCTGACATTTCTTTCCTTAGTACAAGATTGATTGTCCCACTTGTGACGCTTTTACATTTTGCATTGTCTTCGTAATACCTTCATACAATCTTTTATTCCTTGGAAATTTGGTGAATGGATTGGCTTAGCACTTTCTTCTAGTAAGCTTGGCAAATACCTGGCTTCTCTCCCAGAGAAAGCAACAGTTAGCTATTTAGCTGATGTCTCAGAGGCAGCTTTCATCATTAATAAATCATACCAGCTTATTTGCCTTTGCTGTTGAATGGGAAGAGATTCCTTCTCCCCACAAGATCTTATAGACAAGATAAAAATGGGTCTTGGAATTTATCTTTACTATAGGAGTCTAGAAAAGGACAGTTATAATTGTGTGGTCACTATTGCAGGGGCTGAGTGGGTGCTGCCAAAGGAGTCATTTTACTAGATCTGCACCTCTATGCAGTCAAAATGAGGATTGATTTGTAGTACTTCTAATATGCATTCCCACTGTAAAACCTCCACATTCTTTGCTTTGGGTTAACAGACTGGTCATGGCATATTGATCCCTCTCACCACAGGTTGCTGATGCTCTGCAGTTCTCAATGGAAACAGGCGGCTTCCTTCCACACCGTGTCTGTACATTACAGGAGTGTTTGATGCAGCACTTGAAGAAACCTTCCAAATGGGATGCCATCATGAATTGCAGGCAGCAGATGGCTTCTGTGAGTGATTGAGTGAGGCACCTTCTGAAGACTCAACTGTGAGCTGTGTTTTGCCCATCTTGAGATGTTTGAGTGTTTTTAAGCACATGGTACTATGCAGTGGTCTGATTGCTGTGGTTAAGGACGTCATTTAACACTGGCTTGGAAGACATGCAAGCTCTAGTTGGCATCAGTGCTTATGCTGGTATTTCCTAATAGCTCATTTGAAATTGAGGTATTGAAGAACCACAAATAGAGGTTCTTGTTATACAATATAGGATATATATAACTTGGGTAAAAAAATGTCATGGATATCTTAATATATTTGATGAATTTTGAAACAACAGAATGAGTTCGTTAAAATTAATCCTGAGCCAAGTAAGGAAAGGGAAAGCTTTTATTGCCAGCACTATTAGAATGAAAAAATGAGACTGGTGAATTTTTTCTTGCCTGTGCAGTTCAGTAGCATTTGCCAAATCATTATTCTCCATTGTCTCTGTTTTTGTTAATCTTTTTGGATGGGGACAAGCAAAGGAAAACTTAATCAACCATGAGCTCCTAAGATTTAGGGAGCATAAGCTTGATAAATAGAATAGACTATTTCAGTTGCAAGGGATGTACAAGTCATCTGATTCTTGCAGTCCAGCTCCCTGACCAATTCAGGGCTGACCAAGTTAAAGCATGTTATCAAGGGCATTGTCCAGATGTCTTTTGAACTCTAATAGTCTTGGAGCATTGATTACCTCTGTAAGAAGCTTGTTGCAGTGTTTGACCACGCTGTCAGTAAAGAAATGCTTCCTAATGTCCAGTGTAAACCTCCCCGATGCAGCTTTGAACAATTCCCACATGTCTTATCTCTGGATATCAGGGAGAAGAGATCAGCACCTCCCTCTCCACTGCCTCTCCTCAGGAAGCTGTAGAGAGCAGTGAGGTTAATTCTCAGCCTCCTTTTCTCCAAGCTAGACAAGCTCATAGGCCACTGCTTAATAGTATATTCCTTCCAGCCCTTTCACCGGCTTTGTTGCTTTCCTTTGAATGCATTCAAGAACCTTCACATGCTTCTTTTGTTGTGGCTGCCCCATCCCTGGCAGTGTTCAAGGCCATGTTGGAAAGGGCTTGGAAAAACCTCCTCTAGTGGAAGGTGTCCCTGCCTGTGGCAGGGGGTTGGAACTGGGTTAGCTTTAAGGTCCCTGCCAACTGAAAACCATTCTGTGATTGTATGATTCTTAAATTGTTAGGCCCAGAACTGCACAAAGAACTCTAGGTGAGGCTGCATCAATGCTGAATAAAGCAGATAATCACCTCCCCCTAGTTTTGCGTATTTATGTAGTTTAATTCAAATTAGTAACTCCCTGAAACCTTTCCACCATTTACCAACTGGACAACTAATTTGCATAAGGATGACACAATCCTTAATTAGTCAGCTAATTTGCATAAGAGATACATAACTAATGCCTAGCTACATATGGTCAGGAGAGGCTCTCTCGAGCCGGGCAGGGGTCTTTTAACCTGTGGATGTGAATTTTGTATTAAAACAAAATTATAATGGGGATAGTTTACCAGAAGGACACTTGATCATGTTTCTCCTCACTCACGAAAACCATATTTTGACGCTTGTCCAGGTGTTGTCAGGATGTAGCAGACTTCAAGGATGGTCTTCCTTGATTAGAGGTTCATTAAGCTTGTTTTTCTCAGTTTTATTTCCCTCAGTTCTGTTTTTCTTCAGTGTTGTTTTTCTTAGTCTGCCCACAAGGCCAAAGCCTCTCCAGCTTTCAATTCTCATAAATCACTGTTATTTCTCAGGTCTTTTGACCCATTAAGAGGCCCTTATCATCTGTTCAGGCTCCCTCGCAGTAATGCAAATTTCAGTTTCTTAACTAAACACCTATGGAATTTTAAGTATAAATTATTATGGAGTCTAAATAGATGCCCTGGAGCTTAAGTGGCTCTAGTCATACACATTTTGGTGTGAAATTCTCTCACTTGACGATCCTTGTTTGTCAGCTGCCTTATCAGTACATGGTGTCTTCACTATCTGTAGGAGTGTAACAGAGCCTGGCTGCACTGTCTTCACTCTGCTCCACTCTCCATTCAGTTTACCTTGGCATATGCCAAGGTCACAGGGTTGCCTGGGGGATTATTGTAGGGTAGATTCTGTGCATGTTAACTGCAGTCCATCCTAGAAGTAGCAGCTGCATTTTACCCTAAAATTTCTTTCATATTTTAACAGAACTTGGAGCATTTTGGGGGTGGTGGTCTCCAATTTCCCTCCTTTATTCCACACCTGGGTTATCCATCCTAAATGCAGAATCTGACATTTTGACTTGTTAAAATTTTAGCCAAAAAAATTTAATCACAGTCCAATGCTCCAATCTCTCTGGACCCCTTTGCAAGGCTTCTTGTCCCTCAAGAGAGTCAACAGCACCTCTCATTTTGGTATTATCAGCAAACTTGCTGATGGTGTGCTCAGTCCAGATCATTGATAAATGTATTGAACTGGCCACAGTTAACCTCCCCAAGAAAAATGTGCTTAACAGTACAATTGCTCACCACCTCCTGACCAATGTCCAGCCTGTCCCTGAGAACAGTTAGCCCTTTCCAGCCAATTCCCCCCATTTTATATACTGGGCATCATGTTCTGTGGTATTGAATACCCTTTTGGCTAGTTTGGGTCAGGTGTCCTGTCCCTGTTTTCTCCTGGCTTCTTGTGCCCCTCACTGGCACAGCATGAAAGACTGAAAAGTCCCTGATCGGGTTAAGTGGTACTGAGCAACAACTAAACCATCAGTGTGTAATCAGTGTTGTTCTTGCACTAAAGCCAAAACACAGCACTGTACTGGCTACTAGGAAGAAAACTAACTATCCCAGCTGAAACCAGGACACTCAGTTGGACAACTTGTGCAGAAGGATGCTGTGAAGGACAGTGTTAAAAGCCTTACTAAAATCCAGAAAAACTACATCCACTGCCTTCTCTTCATCCATTAGGGGTGTCATAGAAGGGTATCAAATTAGTTAAGTAATATATAAATATGATAGTGGCATCTCTTTTGCTGGGTTTTTAATTGCTTTTTTGGGATGGGGCAGAGCAGACAGAGTTACGAGGAAGCTATTAAATATGCGAACTAGATACTTAATGGGACCCCACTATAATAGAAACTATTTCTTTCCTACCAGATCATTTTTTTTTCTCCTTTCACACTGGTCTGGTAAACTTCCTGAGTAAATCTGTGTGGTTTTGCATTGTCTGGTCATAGACTTAAAACCTTTCTCAAAAGCCTGGATTAAATGTTAATCACTATTGCTGTAGCAGCTACTCAGTAAAACCTCTAATTTGAACACAGCTTTAATTTCATGTAAGTTTTGGAATTATGACAGTGACTGTCAAAACCTCAATGTAGAGAATTCTGTATGGCAAATCTGAGCTTTCCTTAGTTTACCAGACCAAATCCTTCTATTGGTCTGAAGACTAAAAGTGGAAAATGACCGTGTAATATGTATGTAGTAAGTACACCAGTGTAAGTCACTCTTACAGCATATCATGGTCATGCTGCTTTACTGGGGCTTATTTTCATGTTGTTCTGGTTTTAGTTGTGATGGCTGAAGACATTCTCCCCAGCTGCTTCCCTGGCTCCCTTGATGCGAGTTTTTTTCCCTTCAGATCTTTCAGCTCAGCTCTTAAGAATCCAGCCTTGTTTCAGAGATGGGTGAGACAGAATCTAGCATTAAATGCTGGAATAGGTGTGTGTTGGGTTTTAGTTTGTTGTTTTTTTTAAAGCAGCAACCCCACCTCCCAAAATCCCTCTTTTCTAACATACGCATGCTTTTTACACAGATGGCCTTGGAAGCTGCAAGCATTCAGTAGCACTTAAAATAGGGATCAGCATTCGGAGATGTGTTGTGTAAACTGCAGAAAAATGTGATGAAAAGCTTTGCTCTATCTTTTTGCTACTTAAATAACTGTTTTCATTTGCATTTGGAAACACAGGAGAATCCTGACATATGGTTCCTGAGACCCTTTCCACCTTCACTGCTCAAAGCACTTGCTCTGAAGGCTATGTACCTTTTGCTGCTTCACTCATCTCTAATGGAGAACTTGATGTCTGATCTAACAGCTATAGTACATGATTACTTGAACACTTATCGCTCTGGGTCTGGAGGTCACCTTTGGAACATAAAGGTAGGTAATTCTTTGCTTGTTTCTCCCGTTAGTGAGTTGATCGAACAGTTTGATAGATGCACTCCGGAGGACCTAGCTACAGCAGCTTCATTTTCTGCAACCATGCACCCTACTTGATGCCACATAGTTTGTTTCCTGCGTGCAGCAGCAGATGTAATGATGTCTGTATCTACTTAGCTGCATTTTATGTCCATTAGCACAGGGTATTGTGGATGGTGACCTGCAGCTGTTAAGGAATGGGCAGGGACACATGTGCCCTCTGTTCACTTTCATCTCAGCCTAAGAACCTCTGAGCTCAACAGGGACCATGTATGTGTGAGGGCATGAAGAGGGATAGGCAGTTGTGAAATGTTGGTGTCCGGAGCTGCCAGAATTGCTTTGATTTAGTCCCCAAATCTTGTTCTGTTTTTCTCCTGTTCTGTTATTTTTACTGCTGAGCTATTTCTCATGTACTGGCTGCTTCTGAGTAATGTGATCTCTTGTTGGCCAAAGATTTTTATTTCTGTAGAAGCGTCTCTGATTTATTTTGTCTTCCTAATTTATTCTCAACTGTGTTATCCTAAAAAAATAATAAAGAAAATCAACCACTTTTTATCTTTGGTTACACAGGACCAGAAGTACTGCATGTCCAGACACCTTGGAGTGACTCTTGTGTAATTGCTTGTTAATTTTTAATATGGGGGAGATGGTGGTGGTGATGATAAAGGAGATGATTTCTTGCACTGATGAAAAGAAGCAGTGCTATACCTCCCCTATGAAGATAGGATGATAGAGTTGGGGCTGTTCAGCCTGGAGAAGAGAAGGCTGCGTGGAGACCTCATA
>JASSUY010020678.1:5809-22049 GCA_032466535.1 Forpus xanthops
CAGGAATGAACACTGATGTTGCCTATGTTTTAAAATTTGACCAGAATGTCAGAGCTCCTATTTCCTCACACTTTAATTCATGAACATCTTATTTTTGCCTTTTTCCCCACTGCATTAGAGTTGTTATGTTGGGATGAAATAGCACCAATTGTCCCAAATAACACGGCCCACCATGGGGGTCAGCAGGTATACCGTTCCAAGTGCATTCCCCACAGATCAGAAATATTCCTGGGGGTAATGCTTTTGCATTTTGTCCTGTCATGTTACAGTTGAGATATAACTGCCGATATACCTGACTGAGTAATAAACTTGAATTTACTGTTGCCCATTGAGTCATAGGTTGATTCCAGTTTTTCTTTTTTGGTACAAAGGATAACCATCCTCCATTCTCAGTACTGTTGGTAGCATTTAAACTTCCTAACAAATTTATTTCTTCAGGAGGAGACACTAAATCTTTATTCAATGATTCAATAATTTTACATTGCCATCCCCCATCCCGTTTTGCTTATTGGGGTCAGAGAGATTTGAGGTCTTATTAACCTTACTAAAATTTAGCACTGATATATTTTGTACATATCCAAAGAAGTCTGTGGGCTGCCAAGTAGGAACCCTTATCAAGCACGTTCTAAACGGATCTCCTGGGTTTTGCAAACTCGAGCAAAATGCTTGCTGACTGGTTTTACTGGCAAAAGTTACCTATATATTCCCTCTAGGTTTCACAATATAAATAGATACTATGACCTTATAAGTGCTAACCAGACCATTGTCATTATTCTCTTTTAATTTATGAAATCTTTTACTAACTTGGAAAAAATAATTCTTTTATTTTTTTTTTTTTTTTTTTTTTCTTTCTGTTACTTAAGTGCAACATATGACATTAACAGGTAGAAAGCTTTTCTGTAAGGGAAGGATAGTACTTAAGTTGTCAGAAGCTCTTTAATCTCAGCTACTCCTTTCTCTTATTATAGCTCTAAAGATAGTAAAATTTGAGGAAAATGTCATGCATTTATGAAATAAAAATAGTTCTGAAGACTTTTCAGTAACAATGCAGTTATGAGTGACTGTATTTTGCTATAGCCTTCAGAAGCATTGTTGTTCAAAATGACTTTGTCCAGGTAAGTTCTGCATTTGAAAAGCTAATTATAAAACAAGTATCATTACTAGCATGTAAATTACTAGTATGTAAATTCCTAGTATGTAAATTACTAGTATGTACATTATCATTATCAAACAATTATCATTATCAATTATAAATCGTTATAAAACAATTATCATTACTAGTGTGTACATTACTAGTATGTAAATGCATACTATCTGCAGTAAATTCCAGATACAATCATCGGAACAAGACTACTTCATATCTTCTAATTAATTTGTTTTTTCCTTTTTCATTCTTTCTTATTCTGATGCAAAGTAAACAGAAACAGAAATCTAATTAACAAATTGCATATTTAGAACTATATTTTACATTTAATATAACACCTGTGAAGAACTATACATTTCTGAACCATACAAAGCTGTAACTCATGTCACCTCAGAAAGGTGCCTTCTCAACACAGTGTCTGTCTTGATGATTAGAACCATTATCTAAAATTATGAGAAATAACCACACTTTGTACTGAGATACTGTCCTGGGTTCAGCAGTAGCAGTCATTTCTCTCCTTCTCAGTGGCTGGTGCAGTACTGTGTTTTTGACTTTCAGCCTGGGAACAACGTTTATAACATCAGTGGTTTTAGTTATTGCTTAGTAATGTTTACCCTGACCAAGGATGTTCTGAGTCTTATGGTCTTATGCTCTGCCAGGGAAGAAGGGAAGCCAGGAGGAAGCAGAGATAGGACACCTGACTCAAACTAGCCAAAGAGGTATTCCATATCACATCACATCATATAAACTGGGGGTAGTTATCAATAAGGGCCAGATTGCTGCTTGGGTCAGACTGGGTATCATTCAGTGGATGGTGAGTGAGCGGTTGTATTCTCTTCCCTCATTATTTCCCTTATTATTATTACTGATGGTAGCAGCAGTGATTTGTGTTATACTTTAGTTAGTGAACTGTTCTCATCTCAAGCCAAAGGAGTTGCATTCTTTCAATTCTCCTTCCCATCCCTCTGGGAGCGAGGGGAGGAAGAAGTGTGTGGGGGGTGGCGGGGAGTGAGTGAGAGGCTGCATGGCTTAGTTACCAGTTGGGTTTAAACCACAAGAGGTACATCATGACACTTTTCACAAAGAGAATGTTTAAGGTTTTTATTTGTCTGTGAAACTCCCCTGACAGCATATTTTTCCTAACACTTTCATGTCTATTGGTCTGTCCTGTTCTAAGAGCACATTCATACCAGCACAAAACAAAGTGGAGGACGAAAGGACATACCATAACACCATTTCAAAAGTCTTGACTACAACTAAGTAGCATAATAAGGACCTGGCAATAGAGCTTTTGAGCATGAAAACAGGGCAAAGAATTTTATTCTTAATTTACAGACATGTGTCAAGCAAAAAATAAAAATTAAATTCTTGCCTTTGGATCTAATTCAGCTGGAGGGCCTCATCAAGTTTCATTAAGTGTCCTAGACAAAGTCATCCCAAAAAGTCAAAGCTCCAATTTTCTGCCTGATTTGGAGCTTAAAAACCGCCCATATTTTCACATGGTATTTGCTTAACATTTTTTCAAATGTTCCTTCTTCTTCTGAAAGAGAAGGTCAGAGCTGAAATGGTGAGATGGATTTGTTGAAACTTTCATGGAGGAAACCTTCATCTTATGCAGGGTCACAATCAGAATTTCATTTGCAAAATCCCAGTAAACTTAGACAAATTCTTGGTTTTGAAGGGAGGTGTATATAAGATCTTATTTTTGAGATAGAACAAAACTTAAATCATGTTTGATTCAGACAATGAGTTCATTGTCCTGATATTAATTTTATAAACTATCAAATGAAAAACATTCAGTGTTGTAATTAGGGAAACGGTACTGTAGCCCTGCTAGTCTCAGTATTGAAACAAAGATCTGTAGGCAAACTGAAAAAAAAAGTAGTCTGAACAATGAAAAAGAATACTAAAATCTCAAACTACATAATAAGTCTTTAAATACAATGCAGAAAATATCACCTCATTATCATAGACTATTATTCCCTATAGTGAGAAAAGTCACACCTACACCTAAAACTATTTCATATCTGGAAAACCACTTTTTTTCTGTGCTATAGGAAAACAATTCCACTGGATTAAGTATGATTAAGACTCATATCAGTAAATCTGATTCAATCTTCAATCTAATATCATATTTAATTTTTTACTGGGAGAAGCCCAGGAGAGAAAATTAGAAAAAAAAAAAACAAAACAAAACATTTAAACCTTGAAGTAGTAAGTAAGTCGGTTTCCTACAGACCAGAGTATTATGAACCTAATTCTCATAGGATATCTCAGTCAATTAAAAAATTTGTTCTCTGTATTATCTCACAGGAACCATAATCCTCCTGTCAGCATCTTGTTTTCATAGCAGTGTCTGTGAAAAATGATGAATATTTTTTTTCTTAGTGAAGAGCCCAAAGCACCTAATTCTAGACTTTATACTGTAGAGTAACTGTGGAATAATATCACTAAATTCCTATTAAAAAAATGGAATTCTGCTGTAAAGGAGTATTCTGAGGTTATAAATTAGGTTTCTGTGAGAGATATTTTATTCTGTTGCTCCAATAAGACAGTAAATCTAGGCTAAGATATGCTGTACCCAGTGACAGACAGTGTATATAAATACCTCTCCTAAAACACTACATGTACATAAAACTATAACTATCATAGATTTTCCTGGACTGTCAAGTCCAGTTCTTTCCCATAGATGCAACCGTACCATGCATTACTCTTGATATAATGTTCAGCTCCATTTTGTAACTAATTTGTATCTTGAATTTGTTAAGGTTCTATAACCTCACTACTAAAATGGTACGAAGCCTTTTTTCTTAATTAGAGTCCAAGTGTATGCTGGTAAAAATATGGGTAAAGTGGAACACAGTAAAAGAAAAATACATCTGATTTTTTTAATAATATAGCTCATAATGATGAGACATGTTGAAAGTAGCATATTAAAATTGTAAGGAAAAGTACTCCATGTAATAGGCTGTTGACAGGATTTGACATTTATGAGAAATCTGAGAAAGCATTTTTCTTACTGGGATAGGCTAACTTTACCATCTAAAAATGGCTAAGCTAGCCAGTATATTCCTTGAATGCTGAAAAAGTTAGTTACAGCAGAATTATGCTGCATTTTTAACCTTCTCCCTTAGAAGCAGCTTAAATGTAAAGCTCCTCTGGAAACATTCAAGGTCAGTTTGGACATGGCTCGGAGCAAGCTGATCTTGTCATTGTAGGGGAGTTGGAATAGATGACCTTTAAATGCCCCTTCCAATGTAAACAATTCTATAGATTCTATGATATATCTCTCCATATAACAAATATACAGGCAGCCTAGTAGGTTCTCTCTAAGACTAAAAACCTACTTTCAAACAGTTTAGATAGAAGAAATCCCATCATTTCATACAACCTGGCTTGTGGTGGAGGGAAGAAAAGCAAATATAAGACCTCTATCTATGGTAAAGACATTTCTCAACATGTTCCTCAATTGCTATCTTCTGTTACGTAGGTTCCCACAGAAAGCAGAAATTTGTTCTTAGCTTCTAGTGGTGAATTAATTATGCCATGAGACATATTTTCAATTAATTCCAATTGTTCCTTAGATGTCAAAACCACTAAAGCTTTATCAGCAAGCATTGCTATGTATAACTGTGTGTTGCTCCAGTATGCCAGAGATGTATATCCCCTCTTCAGATGTATATGACAGTAATACGCTAGAGAAATGCTTTATACACATTAAGGTATGAGGTGTCAGGGCTCTTAAGAGTATCAAGAGGCCCCAGTGGCCCTGACCAGTCCCTCCATGCCAGACAGCTCCTACGCACAACCCTTCCAAGTGAGGGCTGCCAGGTCCCAAGCACACCTGCCAGCAAATGGCAGACCCTGCGCTCTACCTCTGAAATACTAAAATATTTATTTCTATTGTTTGTTTCTCTGAAACATTTAGGTAAAATATCTTAAATGTATAAGTTCTGTCTACAGGCTGTTTTCATTTATGATCCTTTTTTCCATAGTGTTCAGTAAAATGCATCATTCTTGTAGCTACCAAGATGCTGAGAGATTAGAAACCCCTGAGTGTCGCTCCAAATTCCATTCTGCACCTGAGTTCCTTGAACAGTAGCATAGGATTTCACGGAAATGTTTTATTTATTTACTTCTTAATATAGAAGCACTTAGTAATGTAAGGTAGAAATAAATGTTTTTTTTGTGATGAAAAGTCACTAAAATGTTCCTGTCTGGTTAATAAATTATTACAATTGAAAAAAAGAAGCTAAATGCGGATAGTGTGCAGGTACCAAGGGCTTCAGGAGCTTCACCTTGCATCTGACTATATTCATTCTACAAAGGCATGTGAATGAGAGTGTGTACCCCAGGGAACCCTCCATAATTAAGTAATCCTCTACAGAAATGAACAGATTGCAATGAGGCTAGCCACTGGGAGCTAAAATACCAGTGGTGGTTGTATAGTCTGAGAGTTCATTTACCAAGATTATTAACCAGTTTTGGACCTCCAAGATGCCCAGTAAATGGGGCTATGGAAGAATTTCCTTCTGTATTGCATTTCCTTGCCTAAAGGCATTCCCGTCTTAGGTTAAGCAGATGTCTGCTTACTTGTCAGTTCCTACTGACTTCACAAAAGTCATGTAAAACAACAAATATTGAAGTAGCACCAGACTGTGTAAGCAGACATAAGTTAGTGCTTTGGCTGGTGTCATACCATATGCACATTGGTTAAGATACATTAGTTATCACAAACAGTCCTGGAGGCTACATCTAAGTTAGTGAATAAAATATTGAAGATTCTTTTAAACTAGAGCAAGGAGCAGCACATCGCTTATGTCTATATCATTAAAAACTCAAAACAGTATTCCTGAATCAAAGCTATGCTAGAGATCATCCTAAGAAAATTTAAGTGGCAAATATGCAGCCTGCTGGAAGAGGTGCTTCGACTCAGGAAAAGGATGCTAAAGTGGCTCTGTGAGCTACATCATTCATTTGCTGTAGAAAATGAGAGTGAGTTAGTGTGCAAGTGTGGATTAAAAAGAAGAGGGTCAAAAGCAACCCTCTAAAAGGGCACATATCAACACATCCTAATTCATACATGGGTTTACTAGGACTATACTTACTGTGTAGTTTTTGAATTTGTGAATAATTTCATTTAAATTTCTATCAGACCTTTCTTTCTATGCAATAGTAACAAAAGCAGCTGCCAGATATGATGTGTGATGTTTAACTTATAGTTAAGAAATAAAAAATTGTTATATATTGGATAAAGCTAAATGGATAATTTGTATTGTGTCTATTTCAAGTTCTTAGTAGGCTGATAATTTGAATAAAGCACAAAAGCCTGTCAAAGCACAGATTTTGTGTTCCTCCCATGAAACTTATTTTCAGTGGAATTTTGACATCTAATCTCTGACTACCAATCTTTTCCTAGATTTGTATACTTATTTTTGAACTAGATTGCACTTTTATTATGATCTGGTTCCGACAATCTCTTCTTTAGTCAGGAATTCAACACAGGAAAATGCAAATTAAGATAAAAATTAACAATAAAAGATAAATGGCAAGTATTTATTAGTAAGATGTGTATAATAGAATTTGTCATGCAATCTTTGAGTTCAATTTCAGCCTCTTGCGGTTTCATTCATATTATTCTTATTTACGTAAGACTGTGTGGTTGCAGTATGTGGTAAATATGTACCAGTAAGAATATTTTGAAGTCCTCCACTTCATCAAAACTGCTGACTGAACGGTATGTGGTTTCTTGTGGAAGCATCAGTAAAAGCATAATTTCCCAGGCAGTAAAACCTGATGAAATCACGTGAAGAAAAGTAAAGTATGCTGAGTCATCTGTTCAACATCAGGGTTTTGCATTCTCTGTCACAATTTTCCTTAGCAAAAATCAAGCACAAAGGTCAACTAGACCATGAGATTAAAAACTGGGAATTCAAGAACATGCACAAAAAGAGAAACACTAGGAAAAATGTGATCATTGATCATTCATTTCGGAAATGTTTTCTGATTTTTATGCTCAAGGATTGTTGCTTTTTGCGTGCATGTCTATGCACGTGTGTGGTTTTGTATGTGTGTGAGCAAACTATATTAGATCATCTGTCCCATCACACTCGCTTTGGGCCAAAGTGAGAAAGAAGCTATCACTTGAAAGTGTTCACAACTGTATTTCTTTGGCCCTAGTTCCTGTCAACTCTGCAAGCTAAATGCAGTCAGGAATTACATGCCTCTGCATGGAAAACTAAAGGAAGGCATTGGAGAGTGTCTTACTTGAGGACATTGGTTCCTGGTGCAGGCAGATTCCTGCTTATTATTATCTTGTCCTGTTTCTTAGCTTTTCCTGCAAACTGTATTGGGAACTTAGAGAACTAATGCAGTACATTCCTATCCAGGTGATGGTCATGTAAAGTAAGGTGTCACAATGCTAAATTTTAAAGAGACCAAATTCTGTAATGGAGCAGGTCCCAAAGGATCTTTGTCTTGCTTGAAATTAAAAATTTTTTAAAAAAATAACACCTAGTAATTATTTTGTCTTCACATGCACTTATAGCAACTGATTTTGTGTTGTGGTTTTTTTCAATTATCAGAACTGTTTAATTGGTAGCAGATCAAAAATATAGCTACAGAATTCAGTCATTTAATATCTATAGTCCTACATATATATACAAATTCCAAATAACACCGAAGTTAGAAAAGAGTTAGGAGAGTCTTAATTTAAGCATACCCTATTTTAAAGGATGTTCTATATTTCCTGCAAGTCAAATACCTACTTTCCTTTAAAAATTCCTCCAAATAACTTTCCTTGGGTCAGCATAATTAAATGATACATAATACAATTAAAATAAATATAGATACAATTTATTTATACTTTGGATTGATGGCTAGAGGAACATTTAGAGAGATGGAGGAAAAAAACTTCTAACTCAATGAAGTTATTTAAGGAGGCAATTGTGATAAGGAAGTCTATATGTAACTTTCCTTAATCGCATTCTCAAGCTTCTTCTCCCAACTTCCTCTCTGTCAAAAATTCATTTGATTGTTGCACTCCTTTTGTGCATAGTTAAACCCAGTGATTGTCCTAAATTATATCCTCTTACGCCCATTCTGCTTGCCTGCCTTTGTGTTGTGCTGAAGGAAGTTTTCTCTGTGACTGTCAGTTTTGTTGATAAATTATTCTTATAGTTTTTAGCTCCAAGGAGTGAAACAGCAGAGGTATCACCATGGCTGCTGTGATAAAGAAATATGCTGGAAATACCATGGAACATCAAAGGTGTAATCCAGACTTTTTTTCTAACATTATAATGAAAATGTATTGCAAGAAACATTTTCAAATTTTTTATTGTTATATTTATGGCAATCTACATATGAAATCTCCCATTTGTTTATGACTATTCAGGGAACTAAATTCTGTGAACTTTGTTGTTCTATTAATGAGAAGCCTGCAGATAAATTAATTGTTCAAGTCACAATTATACTAGATCATTTAAAAGAAATTAGTGCTTTTTTTTTTTTTTTCCTACACAATGATGCAACTACTTATAGAACTTAATACTGCACTGTGGGTTTTCTTGTTGTTCTTGTCATTTTACAGTGAAACTGAAAATTTAATTTAACATAAATTTAAATGCTACTGACAGGAATTATTTCCAGATTTCCCTTTCTCACTGAAATAAGTCTTTCAAATTGTTTTTTTCTCTTGTGTCTTCTTTTGCTTTTCTTGAAGTCAGTCTTTCCGGGCTAATTTATGATCATATTTTCAATATCTTTTGCTCACATTTTTATGCACCTGTCACTGTAAGATCTCCTACTGCATTGCTGTTAAAGCTTACATGCTGTAAGATGAATACTCCTTACTTAAAATCAGGGGGTGGAGAAAAATTGTATTGCAAAGATGTGGAGACATAGAATGAACCACACTTCCCATCTGGAATTTCCCTATGTTGCAACCTGTACCATGTTCATCTGTTAGTGCATAGTGGACCATCTTTCTGATATAGTCTAATGTTCTGCCTTATCTGCAGGAGCAAATCTTATCTTTATCTCTTGAGCCACAACTCATCATGAAGTGGGAAAGTGTGGGATTTGTGGGAATTTGTGGGATTGAGTGTGCCCTCAGCAAGTTTGCTGATGACATTAAGCTGTATGGTTCGGTTAATACACACTGGAAGGAAGGGATGGCACCTCATCACCCACCAAGGTCCCCACCAAGGACCTAGACACACTTGAGAAGTGGGCCAATGCCAATATCATGAAGTTCAACCAAGCCAAGAAGAAGAGAAGAAGAGGTGGGTGAAGAAGAGATGCAGAGAAGCCTTGCAGAGAAGGACTTAGGGGTGTTGGCTGATGAGAAACTTAACAAGAGCTAGCTTCAGTGTGTGCTTGCAGCCCAAAAAGACAGCCGTATCCTGTACTGCATCAAATGGAGAATGATCAGCAGGTCGAAGGAGGTGATCCTGTCCCTCTGCTCACAAAAGACCTCACTTGGAGTATTTTGTGCAGTTCTGGTGTCCTCAACATAAAAAAGAAGGCCACAAGGATGATCAGAGGGCTGCAGCACCTCCAATATGAAGATAGGCTGAGAAAGGTGGGGCTGTTCAGCCTGGAAAAGAGAAGGTTGCATGCAGACCTCATAGCAGCCTTCCAATATTTCAAGGGGGCCTATAGGAATACTGGAGGTGAACTATTCCTCAGGGACCCTAGTGATAGGACAAGGTGTAATGGGTTAAAACTTAAATGGGAGAAGTTCAAGTTAGATATGAGGGTGAAGTTCTTTACTGTGAGGTTGATGAGGCACTGGAACAGGTTGCCCAGGGAAGTTGTGAATACTCCATCCTTGGCAATGTTCAAGGCCAGGTTGGACAAAGCCTTGGATGACATGGTCTAGACTAAGGCAAGCCTGCCCATGGCAGTGGGGTTGAAACTACATGATCTTAAGGTCCTTTCCAACCCTATTAAAAATTTTATGACTATCATTCTATCATTCTATGATTCCTTAAGTGGCTGTTTTGCTTCATTGAATGCCACTGACATCCATAAAGAATAAATTAATCTCTATCTTTGCAGATAGAACAAGAATATATATGCAATATTTGGGAACTCAGGATATTAGAAACTCAAGTTGCCACATAGAAGTTTGCATTTCTGCACTGGTTGTTATGTAGACCCAGTTCTGCATGAAATATACTTGAAATTGAATTCTTCTAATAGTAAAAAAAGGATACATCTGAACTGAAGCTGTCCAAATTTACATTTTGCAACCAACCTGATCTTTAATATTTATTTGTGTTCAGAAGGAGTTTACGTGTATGAAAGATATGTGTGTAGGAACATGCTTATTTTTGTATGTCCAGTTTGTGACATCATGTGTGCTGTTAGGAGTAAAAAGATGCAATACGTTTCAGAGCTACTGTATGGAGGTGAAAAGGGCAAATGTCAGTGAAACATTGTCCTCTTTGTGCTCCCACTCAAATTTGTATTTCTGTATCACTTATAATTTCATGTTATATCACTATTTCTTTCTTTGAGTTAAAAAAAAATCAAATGGAGAGTCCTAAATGGACCCTTAAAAGTCCTGAAAATGACAGTTCAAAAGACCTCAGTACCTCTTCAACATCTGCCTTTATTTTTTTCTGCTGTGACAGATGGTGCACATTTCTGTTTGCACCAGAAAGTCTTACGTTAAGGAGATCTTCTCTGTAATATTTATAATGTTTGGAAACAAGCCCCAGTTGACCTGATGAGAAGATTTATATCAAAAAATATTCCCCACATTTGCCAGTTCACAGGGCTAGGAAGGAAAGATTACATTGGAATGAACATTTGTGAAGAATACACACTCTCCAACCCGAAACCTTGCTAATTCAAAACCTTTTTTTTTTCTTTTTTTTTTCCCCAAACAGCAGTGCCAGCAAAGATAGAGTAAATTCCTTCCTTTTAAAGAACACTTTTAAGACAAATCAGTCTTATTCAGATAGTGCATGCTGTGGATCAGCTGTGAGCATGCTGAACTGCAGCTCAAAAATACTCACAGCACTCTGCTGGTTTCTGTTGTATGCACTGCAACTGCAACCATCTGACAGGATGGCAGACAAAGTAAACCAGACGGAAAGTCTCAAAAACTGGCATTCACATTAAGCCAAAACAGCAGGCTAACCGAATTATTGCTAATTCACTTTTCATAATCACTCTCTTTTGTTGTCTGCTGAAACATTCTCTCTAATGCTTGTATGGAACCACAGGGAAGATACAGGAATTGTATATTGGGGAAAATCTCATTACCATACTCAGTCCACCTCTATTATACTGCTCCTTCTAGGAAAACAACAAAATATTTTCCTATTTTATAAATTTCTTCTCTTTTACTGTAAGAATTAGAGCTTATCTGAAGAAGGAGGACTGTAGAGTAAGATTCATATTTAAAAAATACATGTCTAAAACCTGCTGGTGCCAAATGCTCTGCTATTCTGGAGGAAGGAAATGAGTGGGAAAGTATGACTGGACAACTTTGTTACTGCAAATGTTCTATCCATGTCTCTCCCATTTTGTTATCATAGCTGTTTAAAATTGCACACCTAGAAGACCTCTATTTTTTGAGACATTGCTTTCAGAAGGGGGAGCAGTGCAAAGCAAGAAAGCCTGTCCCAGACCAATCCAGACTTATTTCTTCAGTCGAGGACATCATTCCAGATGGTGTATTTAAAAAGCACAAGCTGTCTCAGAAAAAAAAGAATAACAGAACAAGGGGAAAAAACAAAATTACACCACTAGTGATGTCACTTCCAAGTTAGTACAATATGTAAGCCTATGCGTGATATCATCTCTTCAGAAATTTAACTTCACCTACATGCTTCCCCTGACAAAAATATGGTTCTGTATAATCATTCATCTGTGTTTTTTCCTAGCTCAGGATGAATCACTGAAGTGGCATTTCAGAGGAAAACAGCATAGAGAAAGATGACTGGAGAGAAGAAAAAAAAAAAAGAACTCAAAAGAGAAGCTTTTCAAACATCTCTGCATAATGTCAGTACAGAGAATTACTGGGAAAATTCCTTACACTGGCCAAGACTCAATTCAGCATGACAAGCAATAAACTTGCTATAATATTTGAGCTTTAACCTTCTGCTAAAGTCCCCCTCTGATTACCTAGATGTGTCAGGTGGTAAGTCTTGCCATAAATCCAACATCAACAGATTTCTACTTCTAATTTTTATTTTGATAAGTAAGCCATATAGCAGCTGTGAAGTTGCTGATAATAAATATTAGGAAATAGGATTATTCAAGTGAGTTAAATCCTTCTGCCTTTTCATTATATGCTATATAATACTTGAAACTCATGTCCTGAATAGACAGAGAACAAGTAAATAGAAATTACATATTTGATCCCTATGCCTCTAGCTGAATCAGTAAACAATTCTCAGGCAGTATGGGCTTTCTTAGGGTCATGTTCAGGAGAAAACCTGGGATGACAGTATCAGTATACAACAGTATCTAAATGTGCTTTTCTTCCCTACTGTGTTTAGAAACTCTCCAGCAGGTTGTGGGTGCGTGTGTGTGTAAGATTATTAAGAATAGGCTGATTTTGTTTTATCTTGATGTAAGCTATATTTTAGAATCTTGTCCCCCATAGTTTGCTACCTAAAAAATCCATGAGACATTTATGGCTACAATCCTGCAAAGCCCTAAAGTTTCCATGGGGCCACTTCATACACTTTCTGTCACTGTTACCACTGGGATTCTACACATAGAACATTTTTATTAGAACCTATCATTATATTAGACAATGTTATGGGCCATATGCTATATTTAGGGTGGAATGAGAAGTACAAGTGATTGGTTACCTGAGTCACTCTGAAATAAATGGTCACAGCGTACTAAAACATATTTAACACACTTTGTAAGGGTAATACCAAAAGAAACAGCTATATCTATACCTACAGAAAAGGAGATGACCTGAGAAAGAAATGATTCAGAAAACAACTCAAAATCATCACTGAACTTCCTTAACATGACCTTTCATTCTCATACTGGAGCAAAAGGTCTAACACTCTCCCTGAATGTATAAAAGACTGGTTTTGACTTACTATACAAGAAATAGAAAGACGTCTGTAAGCATGTGTCAAATTCCAGTGTCCACCTTCAGAAAAACATGGAAATTCTGAAGGCAGTTTAAAAAGGGCCATAAAAAAGGGTGATTTAATCAGCATACGGATGCTCATTCAAGTAAAGGAGATGTGATAGTGGGTTTGCTCCATATTACAGAAAAAGACATAAAAAGCTCCAACATTTGGAAGCTGAACTTTGATGAAATCAAGCTTGGAAAATATTTTTAAACCAGTAAGAGTAATTAATATGAAACACACAAGCATATGGGCATTTGAGGTACAGTCTAAAGTTTGTTCTTAAATCCAGCCAGCATCTTAGAAAACTGAGAAAGAGAACTGACTCATAATGGTGTTTTTCCTTTCTGAGTTTCAAATCTCAGATACTTCATTACTGCTTAAGTGAAGTGAAGGAAGTCTATTTTGTGAGAGACATAGGCCAAAAACCACACTACTTTGGAAAATAATTTCTTCAAAATACATCTAATTTTACACACACACACAAATAATTAAATCATTCTTCTTTCCTGTTGATGCTGAGTCAAGGAAAAAGATAGGTTATTTGAGCTAAGAAAATTCTCCTTGTACTTTGGTCACAGATCTCAGGGGAAGAGAGGAAGACACTGTCCCCTTTTCCAGTGCATTTTATCAACATCTAAAAATGACAAGCTCACATTTAAGAATCTAATTCACCATTTCCTTTAAATTCCACATTCCAGCCCAGGGAATTGGGGTTTCCTAAACATGAAGTGAGTATGAACTGATGCTGTGTTCAGTTTGCTGAAAGTAACCAGGCAGCAGTAACAGATGAAAGATCATGCTGGAGTGTGAACTCTTGAAATGTTTTCACTGGAAGACAACTTAAATGTCACCTCTTTGCTTCAGAGGATGATTTATATATCACTGTTACCAACAGAGTATTTTCCATGCAGAGTTTTATGTTGGAGAAGCAGACAGTCTTCAGTCTTGCACAGTGATTTGTGACTTTCCTTAAACTTCATTTATACTGGAATATTTTGCACTGTTCTGATTTATTTTATTTACTAGTTGTCTCAAAAAGACCAATGTGACTATGCCTACTTTTTTAGTAGACTTAGTTCACCTACATTTGGATTAACTCGCACAAGGCAGCAGTAATGCAATTGAGAGAAATATGGATTATCAGAATTCATGTAACTTGAGCATTGATCCATCTCCCTTATATATAAAACAGATGTGTTTACATGCTTTACTTTATTTGCATTACACCTCAGCTTTTATGATGTGGGAAAATGGTTTTGTAGTACAAATGAAATATGGGCACAGGTCACTAGACTTTCCTTAAGTATCTACAAATTCTCTCAATATAAAGAAGTATTATCCAGAAATGAAAAATGGAAAGACAGAAGAAAGGTAAAAATTAAAATCCAGAAAAAGATTGTTGTTAGGGAAAAAAAAAAGAACCATAAGGAGAAAAAGTAGCTCTGGAAACTATTGGCCTTCTCCACAACCCTTACTAGGGAGCAGTTCCTATATTTCTGTCTGTCATTGAAAAGGCAGAGGAACAGAAGACCTGCTCTGTATCTAGTTTCTCAAGGGGAACTCAGCTTTAAAAAAGTAGTTGTCCCACTCCTATGACATCCCCTATCTGCAGATTCCTGAAGGGATTTAAAATGTTTTTTCTAGAGAGTTCCCCACTCATGAAATACCATGGGTGAGATACCATGTACTTGAATCATGCTATGTCTTTAATTCTCATCAGATTAACCCCTACTACTCCCTCAGTAAAGCCACATAGCCCTTTGTTTGTCAGACTGGTAAAAGAAGCTTCAAGAAAACCTACTTAGATGCACAAACTATCAACTATCTCCAGAAAGACCTGTTTTGTTAAGGTACATTTCGGAATTTTGCTTTTTTTTCTTGGAAGAAGCTAAGCCAGTATTTTTTCCACGTACACCTTTTCAGTTGAAAAATCTAAACAGTTTTTGGGGTGGGTGAATTTTGCAGTTTAAATTATTAGATGGTAGAGGCAAAGTAAAAACACAGATGACCACTACAGACGATGAAAATGCTCCACTAACTCACTTTCAAAGAAAGTGAAAAATTTAAAAACAACTGTACATGATTAAACTAAATAATACAGTAAAATAAAGAAGTTTGATTTCCAGCTCTGCTGTGGATTATGATTGACAGACATAAGCTGGAATCTAAGTAGATACAACCTTTCCCTATTGCTGAAGCATTTATTCCCTGCATTGATTCTATCATGCTGCAGTGGGTATGAAATCTGCCTGTGATTGTACTCTCAGTCAGGACTGCTGGTTGAAATCTGCAGAAGTTTTCAGTGCTTATTTTTGAAAGTTAGGACAGAGTAAATGGGATAGCAAGGGAAAGAACTAGAACACAATGTTACTTTCAATTTGAGAGACAATGTTGCCAACAATATGGGAAAAGTTTTTTTGCGTCTGTCTTCTTCTTCAAACCAATAATATTAGAAAGTAGATTATTGACTTTGCTGTTGACTTAATAAGAAAACTGTGAGAGTGGAGAAATGTAAGAGTGACGGGAAGCTATATAAAAGGGTAAGATAGATAATTACCACTTTTCTTTTTGTACTTAAATATTACCTTATTCCCTGAGAAAAGAAACTTCATTTACAGGGAATCATTTTACCTTCTCCCAAACTACATTTATGAACATCTGCCCTGGGTTCAGCAGCACCAGTCATTTTTTCTCCTTTGTGGTAGCTGGTGCAATGCTGTTCAACTTTTGGCCTGGGAACAGCGCTGATAACACTAGTGTTCATAGTTACAGTTTAGAATGCTTTGTTTGACCAAGGAATTTCTGAGCCTCATGCTCTGCCAGGGAGGACAGGAAACCAGGAGGAAACTGGAAAGAAGCAGAAACAGGACACCTGACCCAGGCTGACCAAAGAGGTGTTCCATACCACAGCACGTGACGCCCAGGATGTGAAAATGGAGGGCAGAGACACGGGAGGGGGGGGGGGGGGGGGGGGAACTGC
>JASSUY010020682.1:0-82515 GCA_032466535.1 Forpus xanthops
ATAGCAGCCTTCCAGTATCTGAAGGGGGCCTATAGGGATGCTGGGGAGGGACTCTTCATGAGGGATTGTAGTGACAGGATAGGGGGTAATGGGTTAAAACTTAAAACAGGGGAATTTTAGATTGGATATAAAGAAGAAACTCTTTACTGTAAGGGTGGTGAGGCACCGCAATGGGTTGCACAGGGAAGTTGTGAACGCTCCATCGCTGACAGTGTTCAAGGCCGGGTTGGACATAGCCTTGGGTGACATGGTTTAGTGGGAGGTGTCCCTGCCCATGTTAGCGGGGTTGGAACTAGATGATATTAAGGTCCTTTCCAACCCTAACTATTCTATGATTCTATGATTCTGTGTGTTTCTTAAAGTCTTCAGTTATACACTGGAGAACTCCTCTAAATCCTGTACATTAATTGAGATAGTTTAAAAAAGCAGGAAAAACTCAATGGCAGAAAATATGGTTGAGGTCTGTCCTCGCTTCTGAGAGGACCTGCCTGTTCCCCACAGGGAAGTGCCAGGTAAACAAGTGGAGGCAGAAGGCTGGAAGATTTTGACCAGCACCAAAAATGGTGCCAGAGAGAACACCTTCCAGCACTGCCTTGCCAGCATTAGCTAACTGGACTTCTTTCTGTTTCTGACTCTTTTCTGAACTGTTCCTTGCAATAGCAGAAGAATTAATGATAATGGTTGCAACATGCTGGTGGCTGTTAGTTCTTTCATCACAGGTACATATCCTAGGGGTAAATCCATGTAGTGCAAGAATGAATAAACCAACATTTGCTGACCTCTTCTTTATACTAAAGCTTCACTGACTTAAGCTAATTTTAAGTTAATTAGCTAACTTAAAGGGAAAATTATGGGCAAAATAATATTATTCAGGTAAGGATGACGTGGACATAGTTCATAGTTCAACTCCTATAAAAAAAAAAAGAAAATAAAGAAAAAAGGCTTGTTACTGCAGTCCTTGTAGTACAGGGATGAAACTGCCATTTCAGTCATATGGGCTCTGAGTATAGTTGAGTGTTGGAGCACAGGACAGCTCAAGTTCAAATCCTTTTTTTAAATTGATACAGAATTGTCAAGGTCAAAATATGCGGGAAAACGGATTACAGCTGTGCTTATGGTAGAATTTGGATAAATTCCCAAGCTCAGCTGAAAGTGGTTGTACCCAAGTCAGTTAAACGCTTCTGCTTTCTTTGTATACACAGATATAGATGAATGTCAGTATGGCAATCTCTGTACAAATGGTCGTTGTGAAAATACAGAGGGATCTTTCAGATGTATTTGTGGCCAAGGTTTCAAACTCTCTGCATCAGAGGATCAGTGTGAAGGTAGGAAAAATATACAATTAAAATTCATTAGGTTGCACTTACCTTTTAAGTAATATTTTTCATCTAACAGTATTTCTTTCAGCAGAGAATCAACAAATGTATAATACTGAAGCTAAATAACCAACAATGTAAGAATATGTATTTCTGTTTTATGGCTTCGTTGGTCACATTGAAGATTTTGCCATCTGTTATAAAGCAAATCAAGAACATGTAATATTTATATTGCTAAATAGGAATTTTTGCACATCCTTGGCATCCTCATCATTTTGGAGGTTTGGAGATAGTGGCTTTCACTGCCTTAATTGCCTTTCTATCTTTTTTTTTCTTTCATGTGGGTAAGTGGAATCCAAAAAACCCAAACTGTATCCTCAGTTAACACTGAGCTGATGCCTCATTGGTGTCATTGCATTTCAAGTGGTACATTTAGGAGAAAGTTTGGGGTCTTATTTCTGAGGACAAACCTGTACCTCCCAAAGTGTCAGGTTCCACGTTGCTTCAACAAGATCCACATCTGCCCTGCTCCAGTAGAACAAATTTAGGTCTGAAGTCAGAGCAGAGTAGTCTAAGAGAGAACCTACAGTGTTTGCAGGAGTAATTAATACCCTTATCCTTAGGGAGAGGGGACTTACTGAAACCTCTCCCCAAACGTAAAAATCTGGGAGAATGTCGCTAAGCTGTGGAAGCACAGAGAAACCTGAACGTTTCTTTGTCAGATGTTTTTTCTTTTTTTCCCTTCCCCCTACCGTTTCCTAAGCGTCTGTGTATAGCACCAAACACTTTCAGACTTTTGAGTGCTAAAAATAATACAGTAAAACTAAATGATCGTTCATATAACTTTGTCAGGAAGTTTGAAACAAAACATCAGTGTAAGTTAAGTGTCTTGAGTGAGTTAAATGTGCTGTCCAGGACACACAGCAGACTGGTCTTGGGGAAACTATGTAGACAAAGTTTGACTGCTTCCTCTGAGCCTTCATGGAAAAGGGCCCTTGCCAAACTGAGCTGGCATGAGCAGACTGTTCTTAAATCGCAGCCTTCTAAAGTAAGAACCCGTACATGTGCCCAGATGCTTCATGCAGCCCTGCAGGTTTCAGTGATCCTTAAATTCAAAACTTCTGTGGTTGCAAGGGACCATTACTCAAGAGGTCAGACTATGTAGCCATAACACAGACCTGAAAAACCTCATTGAGTAACTTTCTCCTGTTTGAACTGGAGACTATTTTCAGAAAGACGTTCAGCCATGTCTAAATCCTAGAAGTGACTAAGAACATACCGTATCAAGTTAATTACTGTTCTTTAACAAGTGTTTTATAAATAAGGGAGGGAAAACAGGCTTCCTAGCTCAAACAAGACATGTGCTATGTTCTGAATTCAAAGTTCCGTTGCCCTCCAAGATTTTGAGTTTTTCATAGGAAAATTTCAGTTTGATGTTCAAGTCTGTCTGTTATCCCAGGCTGACACCAGTTTGTAAGAACTGAGGCGCTGAGGTATTAGCAGTAGTTGTGGAAGCAAAGAGACATTTCCCCATATTTAGAGGATTAATACTTTTACAAGGCAAGTATTTAAAGGAGCCTTAAGGTACAACTTAATAGGAGAACAGCCTGTCAGTGTGCATCTGAAAACCACACCCTGTTAGAAGGTGGTGATTCTGCTGGAAAGTATTTTGTGGGTTTTGCTGACTCATTGGAGTGGCTGGTTTGTTACCTTTGCCAGATAAAAAAGAAACAAAAGCAGCTCTCAAGCAGCCTCAGCGTGTATTTGTGTGTACCCGTTTATAGATTGAGGGATATATACTGACACTACAGGAGAGAATGCTGAATGCGGTCATTACAAGGAAAGCATCCAACCTGCAATTTCATATTTTTTATGCATTATATACTGTCTGTATTTGTTAATAAATAAGACTGTGAGAAGCAGTACTGGATACTGACACTCTGCTTTGCTGTTTTGGTCAGAATAGTTACTGTACCATTTGATTAGTAACTGGCATTTTCAGATGTGTTATGATTTCACTGTCTTGTCTGCGACAGATATAGACGAATGCCAGCACCGATCACTTTGTACAAATGGACGCTGCAGGAACACAGAAGGATCTTTCAGATGTATTTGTAGTCAAGGCTACACACTATCATTCACTGGAGATCAGTGTGAAGGTAAGTTTGTGGACTTAAACTACAGATACATTTTTTTTCAATGAGATCTTGAGAATTTCAGCTATAGGCATGAACCCTTTTGATAACGGAGCAGAAGGACAGACTGCTTCTGTTTCTTTCTCTGTGCTTTACTGTCAGCCATTCAACAGTCCTCACCTACACAGGCACATATTTAATGGATTCTTAGAAACAGTCCCTGTCATCTTTCCACATACAAGAAATCAGCACATACATTTCCAACAGTTAGATTGGATGATCAGTTGACATCATTACCAAAACCAGTTAAGCCTTTCCAAACCTTGTGGCTCAAATCCTGTCACTGAGGTTCTGTATTACAAAAGCTTCTACCAGCATATGTTATTCACTTGGGGCCCTGCTAAGTTAAAACTCCTTCTCCAGCTACTCTTGGGAACCTGTAGCCAGCCACCACAATTCCACATGTGTACTGGCAGGAAAACATTTAGTATAAGATGAGCTCTAGGGGGATCTGCTGGAGCTCACAGCTTTCACTGTCTCAGAAGGCTGCCTGCATACTGAGCTTGTGAAAACAAGAGGTGAAAGAGGTACAGTAAATGTAGGGAGAAAATACTGTGTTATAGAAACCAGAAACGTTTATTAGCTCTCTAGGAGAACAATTTAATTGTCCACTAATTGGCAAACAGGTTTTTTCTACTGAATTATTTCAAAGCTACTTCCGCTTCTCCATCATTGGCTATACCACCTGATAAGGTCAGTCTGCTGTGCTACTCATGGTCACCTTGAGCACATGAGATGACTTAGTAGTGAATTTCAGGAAAGACTGCACCTCAGTTGTTTCCTTATCTCACCCTAGGAGTGAGGGGGAAGAAAAAACCTCTCAGTTGAAGTCTCACCGTACATGTGGTATTCGTACATAAAAGCTTTCCCGTACCTGGTGTGCTTTCTGTAGCTGCTGATACCATGGAAGACAGAGTTTCCTACTGCTGTTCTACCCAGTAGTGTTCTGCTGCTAGGTTATCCTCCACATAGCACTCTAGGAAGCAGTTCCCACCTATTCCCCCACAGCAATAGGTCAGGAACCCTTCTCTTCAAGTGATACAGGCAGAAGAGCCAGTTCCCCCTGAGACAACCAAAAGGTGTCTTCTCAAGTCAAAGCCTGTAATATCAAGCCAGACTTTGTAATCAACAATGATACTGATTGTTGGTATTCAACGAGTGACAGCATCTCTTAAAGTTTTCACCAACAAGGAATAAGAATATCTTACAAAATCTCCTCAGCACAGGCAGGTACAGGAGAATCTCGTCACAGAAGAACTTAATACAGTCTTCTCAGAGTTCATGGTGAATACCAGCATCACTTGCATCAGCTTCAAGAAACATGGGCTGATGATGCAAGGCACTAGAATTCAAAGAATTTTGCATCAAAGAATTTTGCTCTCACATGACTTCACGAGTTGCAACAGATGCAGAGATACTGTGTCAAGAATCAAAGAAAAATGTGATGGAATGGGTCACTGATCCATCCTGCTTCCCAAAGGCAGAACAGACACCAGAACAGGTGTCACTCCTGACAGGTACCAATCTAACCTGCTCTGAGCAGGCTTCAGCAGATGAGATTCCAAACATCTCTTCAAGCAGCCTGTGCAGCGCTTTGTTGTCCTTGTGTTAGATTTTCTGTTTTCCCAAATGTGTGATGGTAATCTTCTGTTGTTGCAATTCAGGAGTTCTTACTTTGTCCACCTTCAGCAATAAAAGGTTTTTTCTTTCTTCCGCATAGCAGAGAGGGAGATGGTGAGAGAGGGAGATACATAACAGTTTCAAGCATTTTCGGTTCCTCAGCAAGAAGTCTTACAAACCATCAAGTCTGCAGAGAGTAGTTTTGAATTAGTAAATGTAAATCAGCATGTGTGTAGTAAGTTAGTATGTGTGAGCATATGAAATTGTGAGTTAAACCATCTTGTAGTGAAGAAGAGCAAATGAAATATAGAAATGAATTTAAATCCATTGTAGCTGAGGACCAAATGTTGTCAGAACTTCTCTTCAGACTGCTTTGGTGCATTTCATGCAACCAAGTAGTCATGGAAACTGTTGATGCTCTCTATCACTATGCAGTGGCCTCTCAGGGCAAATTCATGCTTTAGTATCTCCTCTTCCTTGATCCTGTTCAAGGGCAGTTTTCAGGAAATAATAATTTAAGAAGCTCTCAAGGCAAAAGAAGAGGGATTGGATCATACAAGGAAAAAGAGTAAAACTACTTCCTCATCCCAGCATATTTGTCTCATTTGCAGCAGTCTGTAACCACATCTTTTGGCTTCTTCACCCAGTGACAGAGTGGTTAATTGGTTAATTTCGGTAGAGACAGTTTGTTCACTGAAGAGTTTCATAAATGTTACAAGGCCTGCAAAAAAAAAATCTATCTCTTGAAGTGGAAGAGATTCTTTTGTGCTTTCATTATATCCTTTCATATTTTCTGAAATACAGAATATTACAGACAATTTTTGCATCTTTGAAATGAAGTTTGAACAGTCTGTGCTCATTCTGCTGTCAGTAAGACCACTTTATGTGACTGCTTCATCTGCATCTGTTTTTCTTCCCCTTGTGATGTATTTATTTTTGAAGGCTCCTTGAAGCATTCAATGCAAATTTAGGGAACTCAGTTGACTACAAATTTAAATCTTATGTTCTTTTCATGGCTTTCCTTATGACTCAGTTCAGCCAGATATGTGCATGGACTACAAGGCAGAGCTTCCATAAAGAGAATATCACTGTAAGATATCCAGTGTTTCTTCACATGATGGCTTCTGATTTTTGGGTTAGCCTATTTACCTGCTTTCTAATACAGGTAAAGAGGAGGACAAAAACAGGGCAGAGGACAAAAACTATGGGTATAGCAAAGCAAAGCTGTGTGAAAAGAACAGTCATGCACATTATGTCCAGTTTCTCAGACTCGGGTGGATGGATAGGCATTTGCCACATCGGAGAATACCCAAAAATGCGTCAGGCCATAAAACCACAGTGATGGGCAAATCACTTTCAAGAAATGTGCTTAATTATTTAGTAAGGATTTCTTCTACTTCAGAAGCTTTCTTAAAAATGTGGTAGCTCAAGAAGCAGTTTGCTGGTTTGATCATTATACACTTGTGCAAACTTCTAGGGATATTGCAGAATTACGCTGTGCTCATTTTCAGCTGAGTATTGTACAATTCTGGCTGGTATTTTTGTCTGGAAGCCTTTGCACAGTATTCCACTTGCTTGACAATAAAGTTAATCTGCAAATAATTGTTCTATACATTGGTGTGTATATGCTGTATGCATCCTTGCACTGAAGTCTTCAGAAAACAAAAAAGCTGGACTGAGACCTTCAGTTCTATCTGAGAGCAATAGCCTGTATGTCCATTCCTGTCATAAGTGCCTGTATACCTTGTAATCTAAGGACGAAGTCCCTGTAGAGACTTGCTATTATCTGCTTGGAAATTAGTAGCCTGGAAGTACAGCCCACCATCCTCAGGTGGGCTGTACACACAACCTGCTACTTGAAGATAAAAAAAAGTTATTTCCTAGTAGTCAGAGATCTTCAAGATGCGTGACCACATGCGTGTTTATATTCTATCTGCCTTGTGTTCTCATTCAGCATCTTGTTCTTGAGATGAAGTGACATTGAGATTTTCTGCTGTGTTGCCCTGAAAATGAGGGAATGCAAAGTGAGTGAATCTGTGGCCTTGTCACAGCAGACATGAAGTATAAATGTGTACCAGCTGGGCTTACGTATCAACTGATACATCTCAAAGAACTCGGGTTACTGGGAAAAGAATCTGTCTGAAGCATAGGAGGCTCCAGTATTCTCCTAGGAGCCTACAGAGATTCTGCAAGCCAAAATGCTCAAGACATGCACCTTTAAAGGGTAGTAAAAAGCACTGAAGATCTCAAGCATGAGTTGCTGTCTGATTTTTTTGGACATTCTTATGCAGCAACCATAGCACTGTGAAAAGTTGCATTTTAGAGCAGGAGGTATGCATCCTATATAGAAAATAATGAGTTTTGACTGAATTTGGTGGGAGACACCTTCTTCTTGTGAGACTTGGCATTAACTCAGCACAAGGGAGTTGTTCATTTTTTTTTTCCCCTCATGTTTCTAGTCAAAATTAATTGCTGCTTTAAATAAGCCACAATTTATTTCTTAGTTCAGAAATTATCATAAAACATGTGGTTATCAAAAGGTCACAACTTTGTCAGCACTAAGTGCAGTTTTATCTGCAATAACATTCATTTATCTTAGAAAGCTATCCCTATTTCTTATTTTTATCAAATAGATTAAATCCCAAGGATAACTGCAGTCTGATACAGTGTGGGCTTTCCAGAGATAAGTGTAGAAATGAGGTCATGTCCTCATTTTTAATTACAGTTGTTTTTCATTCCTGCAACACAGGAAAAAGTTACAATTCTAATCAGCTAGAATCCATGCTTCAGAAATGAGAATAATCAAAGGCAGTGGAAAAAGTCTTTGATAACTGTTTTTCAAAGGAAACTATCTGCATTATCTGAGCAATAGACTCAGTGAATTATGAGGTGTAGGGCACTGTGAAGGCAGGGGGAAATTATTTCTGAGATACTTGTTTTATTTGACTCTTATTTTCTGTTTGTTTTTGAAACTTGGAGGCACAGTCATCAAATGCCTTGTGATCTTCAGCAAAAGTGAACAAAACTATATAATATTGCTGGAGCATAGGCACTTACTGACTTAATCATATACCCACAGGATTAACAGGAGCTGTGCTCTTGTTTCCTCCACTGGGTTGCTTTTAAACCCTTTGAAGGACAGCAAAAGACTTCAGGTGGGAACAAGGCCAATTCTTGAAATATTTGATTACTTTGTATCTAGTTTGTATCCTGAAACTTGCCCTGCTATGTCAGTCAAAACGTTTATCCCATGGCCATCAAGACACAGTCTAAGGGCCTGATGCTTGATCCTGGGAATGTAGTGTACAGGCAGCTGGGACATAGACTGCATTCCCTGACTCTGGACCTTGATTTATGGCTTGGATGCTGCACTGTGCAAAAGCAGCTATTCAGCTTTGCAACCAAGCTGCTAAGCCTGTGAGACAGCTTTATTGTATTTCATGAACTGCATGAAACAGTAACTGTTGACCCCTCAGTATGTGCCCTGTGATCCCTGTCCCACAAGCTTCCTGTTCACGTGGTTGTTTTGTGAGTAGTCTCTGCAAGCATGTCTTGTCTGGTGTATGACACACCAGCTCTGCTTTAGCTTGCTCATACTCTGGATGCTATCTCAGATCACTTCCAGTTTAGGGATCTCTGTGTAGTGCTCTGAACATGTCCAGAGATGCCTACTGCAGAGTACAGGTTTGTATTAGTAGGCAATTTCAATGTCTGTATTCTAAATGTACAGCTGCTTGGATTTTTTGTTAACTGCATTACTGTAACACCATTGGAGTAGGGTAAAGACTGGTGTAAAGATTTGTTGTGATAGCTTTCATGAGAAATGCAGATGGCACATTAGAAGTGTTTGATAGGAATAAATTATATACAAACTCAAAGCTCTCTAGACATACAAGAAGCCTGATGACATGATGAAAGGAGAACTAAATGGACATCCTAAAGCTTAATAAACATGATTTCCACACATGCAAGCATGGTTATTATAGGGCATTGTAGCTTCAAATTGCTATGTAATATCTAAGTTTTATCAGTGATTGCATCATCTAATACAGTAATATTTTTGTTTCAGATATTGATGAATGCCTACAAGACAGTGATATCTGCCTTCGAGGAAACTGCATTAACACTGACGGGTCTTACAAATGTACTTGCCCCGATGGTTTCCAGCAGATAGCAAATAGGGGATGTCAAGGTATGAAGTAGCTGTAAAAAAATACCTGGATCATTATAATAAATGTGCAAGTTTTAAGCATAACTTGTGATAGTCACAGATCTTGCTAAGGGAGAGAAACTCATTTGTAAATTGTAGTACTTTTTTTTCCCCATTTTCTATTTCTCTCTGTAAATATATGCTGAGAAACTTTTTCAAGAGGCTGAAGTCTCGGGAGCAGGAGACTGGACTTTTGCTTGGCACCTCTGTAACACAGTTTAGACTTGAGCTGAGAGTCTGATTTCCAGCTGGTCTGTGTTGAAGACCTTGTGGAACCAACAGTAAATTTGCTGTAAAAGTTCTGAGTATTCTGTGTATTCTAATTCAGAAAATGTTGTATTCAACATATCAAAGTGACCTATTAGACTTCGCTTTAGCAGATAAAAGAGAATTGATCACAAACTGTAAATCAAAGCCAGCTTTGATACCACTCTATTCCCTTCACTGTATAAGGTAGTAGTATATAGGCTTCATTTTTAGGTGGATAGATACAACAAAATAGGAAGTACTTATAAGACAACCAAGGGACAGACAGTATTGACAGTATTTTTAACAGAAAAATATGAATGAAAATTAAAAATCCATTTCAGGTAAGGGCACCACACTTGAGAAAGAAAACTGCCAACCCTGAGAAATAAGAACTTGCTGTAGAGGGGAGTGCGACTGCTGGAAAAATAGCCAGATCAGCATCAAAACAAGCGGAGGAAAGGAGGAGTTGATTCAATGAATACTGACATGTTAGAATAGCAAAGAATTGGATGCAGTAAAAGAACAAGAAAGGGGGACCTTTGGGTAACAGAATTGAGCATGGTTAGATTTTTTTTACTGTGCTGAGAACTTGGTAAGCTCTTCAAAGATGCAATAGTGGGATTTTTGTCAAAGATGGGTATCTTCAGTATGTTTTCTTGTCCTGTATTTTGCATGGGACAAGGCTAGCCATACTTGTATCATAAATAATAACTTCTTTACATTTCAACAGTACTTTCTGAATATTTTAAGTGTCATCTTAAAATGAGACAATTTGAAATGACTGAAAGTTGATTCTGTAATAGCAAGGAAAAAAAAAACATAACATCTTTTGAGAAAACTTACCTGGAGAGACAAGATGCATGGCAAGAGATCCAGGTAACAGGCCACTAGTGCCAAGTGAGCAAACAATATGCATTTCAACATATCCGTATCTATACTGAAAAAGGAATCTCAGTCATGCTTGAACGATAGTGGTCTTCCTTCTGGGACATGGTTACTGAGAAGGATTTACTGTTCAGCAACACTCAGCTGAATATGAGCTTCCAGTGCAACCCTATGGCCAGTAGAACTAACGCGCTCCCCAGAAGACTGGAAAAACAGAATATGCAGCGGGAGTAAGCAAGATTTGCTTCCCTCTAGTTTGCACTGATAACAACTGCTCTTAACACATTGTTGTACACTGACATTCTGGTACCCACAATTCAAAATGGATGTGGAGCAGTCAGAGAGGAACCCAAGAAAACTGATGGCCAGGGGAGGGGAATGGACTGAATGCTTTTAAACTGGGGGTTTTTGTTATATATATATAAAAAAAACCAAAAAAAAAAAAGAGGTGACTTGATCATAGCCTTATTTTGTTCAAAGGAAAGAATAAATGAAAGTGGAAAGCTATGGAATTAAACTGTAAAGTTATCACAGAATGCAGTGTCCGCAAGTTGAATCTGGACTAGACTAGGAATTAGAAACATGTGTTTTGGTAAGAAGCAAATCTGCAAAGAGTCCAAAACATTAGAAAGGGAGCAGTTTGCTCTTTGAGACAAATTATACTCCATTTCCCTAACATTGTTAATTTTCTTTTCTTACCTTTTAATGCATCAATCTACCTTGTGTAATCAGCTAGTTTGGCAGTTGTAAGAACCTGATAGCTTAGTCCTGAGAACAGGGTGGGTCCTAGAATGCACTGTACTGTCCTTGTCTCCTTACCTGACTTTCAGAGATTTTCAGGAAGTCTGCATTTACTATGAATTCAGAGAAAACCTTATACATGTAGGTATTTTGTGAAGCACAGTGCACTGACTTTTCCCTGTGCACCTCACAAAGATAGTAGCCTTCCTCAAGCTGCCTCAGTTCTTTCCAGATGTGCCATGACTTTGGGACTCTGGCCTGGAAAGTTTACACACAGGACAAAATCAGTCTGCATCTAAAGAAACCTCTGTAATGGATGTCATGGGTCATGAAAGGATAGTATTGAAATCATAATTTCTCCAGTCTGTGAAAATACTGTCTACTGTAATGTGTTTTGTATGGCTGTAACAATGGCCAGAATCTAAGCAACAAAAGACACAGTTAAGAATTTCTGCTATCTATGATGGATGGATGAGCCACATGTGTTAAGTTTTGTTTGTAACTTCGTGTTTGATCTCAGCATAGTGTTGAAAACTTAATAGGTTTTTGTAAAGCAAAATACAAAAGCGCAATTACAATGTGAATGGTAATTCATGTGAAAGTAGTACCTCCTTAATGACTAAATGCAGTCCTTAAGCACTGATGGCAGGTTTGTTAAGATGAGAGATCAATCAGAAGGCAGTGCTTGGAGTTTAAATTCACAAGCGTGAAAGGTGGTGTTTGAAAAGTGCTTTCTGTGTTCAAAAATAAAAAATAAGCAATGCTGACAGGCTCTTGTATAGCAACCTTTTGGGAACATTCCCACTCCCCATCGGCATTTGGCTCGAAATTATACAAAATCAGCCTACTGGGAAAGACGCAAGTCCAGACCTGCTGGTAATGCATGGAGCCAGGTGCACAAGCTGACCAGCATGCAGCAGTCAGAAAGCAATGAGGTGGAGCTGTCTGAGAATTCCCCTAACACAGAAGAAATGTTGGCTAGTACAGAGCTTGTACTGGTATCTCCACTCTCATCTGCTCATCATCATAGAGGCTGATGCAGTGAGAGTATGATATAGCAGAACATACTGATGCCTATACAGAGCTTAAGAATGATCCCAAAAGATTTGGTTACTCTGGAAAATGAGCCCCATTTACATAGCTGCATAGCTGCAGCTGGTGCAATACAAAGCTGCCTTCTAAGACTAATTGAACTTAGGCTGAATATTAAGGATATGATGATTTGCAAAGCCATTCATGTGTCTCTTTTCAGATATCAATGAATGTGAGAGATCTGACCTTTGTTCACCTCATGGGGAGTGTCTAAACACAGATGGTTCCTACCAGTGCATATGTGAGAGGGGCTTTTCTGTGTCTGCAGATGGCCAAAGATGTGAAGGTGAGTCAAGTTACAATAATAGATTTCTATTGATTTGCTGTTATTACTTGGGTGAGAAAAGTGATCATTTTGGGTCTGATACTGCAACCCACTATTAACTCTGCAGTCTGCCATCTAAGGTCCTTTGTGCTTTTTCTTGTAAATGCCTGGTATGTTATGCTGCTGTTTGAATCCCAAGAAGTATAACAGGAAATGTACAAAATGGGCAACATAATGAAGTTAATGTTTGTAACAAGCTGTATTTTACTTTTCTTGATTTTGAATAATTTTGCTATCTTAAGAGTAAATTACATTTTTTTCAGCAAATTAGCGAGAAAGAATGAATACTGACCTAACTGTGGCAAAGGAGGGAATGACATTCTGATGTTAAAATATATAAAAGCAGTAGACATCTGTAGTAATATGAAAATCTCTTCATAGATGAGAAATTATTTCTGTCTTATATTTATTTCTTCCATCCTTGCTATATATCAAATGTACGTAAACTGAGTTTGGAACTCAGGCTTCTGATGAGTTTCAGTGAGTAAAACCTTCTTGAAAGGGCGGAAATGAAGGAAATAATAATAGTAATTAGATCTTTACAGGTCTAAAGCCAGTTAATGGCATGCGCACACTTGCAAGTGATGCTGCTTTTCTACACTGAATTTAAAAAGGAGACTTGTGCTCAGTGGTACCAAGAAGATAAGTGGTTTTGTGTAGTCAGTGATGCTGGTGGGGAAACAGAATTTCCCCTCATTTACTTTCTAATTCCCTTCATTTACATTCTGGATGATGAATGGCTGTTCTCATGGATGAGAGGGCTGTTCAAGGCAAGAAGACTTGTGGGAAAAATTCAGAAAGGGAACAAAAATCATGCCAGTAGTTCAGGAGGATGCACGCAGAGGAGAAGCAATGAGCAGATGGTAGCTCACTGTTACAACTTACAAGTAGTGGATCCCAAGCATTCAGGAATTAAGCAAGCTGTTCTCTGTCCCAAACTATGGGCCTATAGATCCATACGTGATTGTTTTTCATGGCCCAGCTCTTCTCATAGTTCACTTAGGGATAGTGAAAAGGTTCTTCCTCCAGTGGCAGAGGTGTATTGAAACTTCTGACTGTTGCATCTACTCCCCCTACTTTTACTAGAGGGTAATAAGCATTATGGCATTATTATTTGAGCGGGCATATAACCTGCTATATGCCATAGTTAGTATATAACTGTATAGGTTAGCTATAACCTGCTATGTGCTACAGTTAGTAATATAATAGCTAATGAAATGAAATACACTGCTGGCAGGAGTACTGATGATGTAGGGGGAGTAAGTGCTGTATAGTGTAGGTATAGTTTGACATCAAACATACTATTTGTGGTTTAGTTATTATTGATAACCAGAAAGAATCCTGCAGTATTTTTAGTGCCTTTCCTTCTCTAAACATTTACTTTATTTTGTAATCTGGCATAAGTTGAAAGAGACACTCTCTTACTGCCAAGACAAAAGCCTGGTCAAGTAGGCTGAAGAGAGTGAATCTGAATAACTCCAGTGATTGGTGGACAAGGCAGTATTTGGTGATTTCAAGTAATGAAGATAATTTCAAAGCATTTTAAAGGACTCTTTTGGCAGCATGTACATATTTAACTCAGTGTTTAGGAAGGATATAGTCAAATATCTTCAGTTTCTCCACAAGAAAAGTAGTAGCAGGTGCTTTACCTCACTGCTGAGCATAGGTAAAACAAAGTGGTCAGAGAAGAATGCAGCCTGCTTTTAGTAGAAACCAAACACTTTATTCCAAACCGAAGTTATAAGAACACTTCCTAACCTTGTGAAATCAAAGTCTCAGAAATTAAAGAAGGCAGAACTGAATAGAAATGCAACTTAAAACCAAAAAGTCAGTGGCATCTAAGTTTAGGGGATGTACTGGAAAAATGAGCCCCTCTGCATAAAGTAGCACAGTTCCAAGGAAAGGGTTACTGTTGCATATGATGGAGTACAAAGTTAATCTCTGTATCTCCATTAGGACAAAAAAAACCCAAGCTTTTACTCAATAGAAAAAGATGAAATCACAAGATCTTATTTCCAGAGCTCTGAATAGTTTTGGAACATTTTAATGAAGAATCAAACAAGTACAAAACCAGTTGAGCATGCTTCACAAGTAATCAGTGTTGTGCATGGAATACAGATCAGACTTTATATTCAGCACTTGGAAAAGTATTTTAGTAACTTGGCGAAGCTAGGGTACTTCTACTCTTCTGAAACAGAAGCACTCCTTTTCTACCACAGTTAGTTTCTCCATTCTGTCATTTTAATAAAAACAATTCTAGAGTTGAAAAAACTCACTTTGAGGGAGCACTGGTGGCATCAGTGTTAGCATTTGTAGTGGTGTCTTCCTCATGTGAAAGGCAAGGTGAAACAAAAGGAACAGAAACAAAAGGAGCGTGTGACATTCCAGGTACTGAGAAAAGATGTGGCTTCCAGCCACAGGAGCTACTGTTCTTTACACTGGATGCCTCTGTGAATTTACTTCTCTGTAAGTGAGTGAGATTAACTGTTTATAACTATCAGAGAAAGAACCTGAGGAAATTTTGCTGGATCCACATGCTTCTTTGTACCTGGGGAGCAGATTTTCCATATCTCCAGACTTGTTTTGTGTGAGCTTTGCTGATTTTTTTTGAAAAGTCAGAAACAACAGCAACATAAAACAGTCAAGAACCCCACATGGTTCAGTTCTCACATGGAGTTCTTGTGTCCATTGGCCAAAGTAAACTGAACAGCTGTGGCGACTACCTTCTTCCAAGGTGTGGACAAACTTTTGTTGTGGTGGTGACATTCCACTGCCACCTGGCCCCAGGCTCAGCAATTTGGCTGCACTAGGCCCTCTGAACAAGAGGTTCTTGGAGCACTCCTTTGCTCCCTGTTGAGCTTTCTGGTATTCCTGTAAAGGCAGCATTTTACCCAGTTGGCTGCTAGTCAACTGTGTTGGCAAAAACTCAAGTTCTCTGGTGCTTAAGTCAGTACCCTGCCCCAAGCACCTCTTCTGTCTCCATGTCCAATCCCATACGTGTCTCAGTGGCTCTCTCACTTTTCCCTCTCTCTGCTCCAAGCCGCAGGCTTCACTGTCTGCCTCAACAGGTATGCCAAAATAACTAACACATCCCAACAGATCTCTCCAACCTCTGCTTCTTCCTTTCCCCTCACTTAGTGTCTTGTACCCTGCCATCCTATACTAGTCCACTGAATAACTCACATGTCTGAGCCTTTTGGATACTTTCATGGGACATTCACAAATCATTCTGTGGTCAAAGAGTAATCTACAAATCTGTACCCAAAGATGCTACATTGTCCATTGCTTAAGATGCCTGCATACCTAAGTAGCCTGAAAACCAGGGACGCGAAGAGCGGAGCTGTGAACAGTGCGTAACTGTTGCCTCAACCACCACAGGCATTTTAAGATAATAGATGCTTGCTGTAACTGCATGTCAGAATCATAATTTGGCTGTATATAGGAAAGACAAGGCAGGTGTAGGAAAACGATATGGTAAATCTAGGACTCCTTTTGGGGCAGAGTATTATCTGTCACATGTAAATTTTATGCAGTAGACAACTTCACAGCTTCACTAAATCTCTGTTTAAATGCGTAAGAAAGCTCAGGATCCTGCCAAACATAAATTCAAGTACACATCTCCAGTGGCCCAAGTGAGCTACCTTCTTATTTCCCAATGAGTAATCACAGATTTCACCAGCCTTCTCACAGTTAGTGACAGAGATGTTTTAGGGCATCCACTACTGCTTACCTGGATGCTGGCTAGAGAAGTAAGACCACGAAGGGAAAAACAAGGATCTCTTTCTTATCCACATCATGGTAATGTTGGAATGACCATCCAGCATTATTACCTCTAGATGGCCAAAGTCTTCATTCAAAGACATATTTTTCTGATTTTCTCATGATGTGATTTTTATGTATGGAATTATGGGCAGCCCTGGAAGTCTCAGAATCAGACCTCTAATCTGTCCCCTAAGCATTTGACAGAACTGCCCTAGAAAACACTTCCTCTTCCAGACACTTTGCCATGTAAGTAGGTTTTAGTGAGATTTAAATCACACCTGAAGTTAGGCATGCCTTCATCTTGTTCAGTTTGGCAGAAAACAGGAACAGTGTTGAGCTGAACAGGAGTGTGCTTGAGCACACACATTTTGCCTTTCTTTAGAACCTGATGATGTTAGATCAAAAGAGTTTTGATTAAAGCAGGCAGCACTAAGTCATGGATTCTAAACCAGGTTCTAATTACAGAGAACTGCTTTAGTCCCTGTATAGACAGAGGATTTATTAGTTTCATGTTTAGTTTTTCTACATAGAGCAACAGAATTGGTGATTACAAGCCTCTTGCTTTACAGGGTGATTAGAGAAACAAATGCCCTTTCTGGCTATAAAATAGGAGTCCTTAGAGCGAGCTGTCTAGATAAGGGAAAATATTTGGTGCTTGGACCTTCTTTGTGATTTTCCATACACTGAAAGATCCAGTCATGTTCAGACTGTGTACTTTGTAAAAACCAAACTGTCTTCTGTGGCTATATCGTGTACTAAATTAGGACACTTGCTGCAATCACAAGTTCTGTTTCTGCAACTTTTTAGTCAATGACCTTAATTTTCCTTTGGAGAACCAGCTGCATGATCCATTCCCCTATCTGTTTCCGTCAACATTTAGCTACTAAGGAAGAGGAATACTGTAATTTAGGTAATTCTAAAATCCCCAGTTGTAGTTCCTTCTATCTAGGCTTTCAACAGAGTAACTGTGTCAAGGCTCAGGAACTTCTGCTGTTAAATTATAGCTGGACACTGAAAATACAGACACTGTATTATTGCCTGTTATCTTAAATTCCTATCTGTCAGTCCACCACTGTTTACTCATTTTGATTTGCTTAACTTTTCTTAACAGGGAATAAAAGAGAGTGTTCACATTTTTTGACCAGATATGTGAAACTCTGAGGATCACAAGATTAAATACTGAAGTAAGATATGTTACAGAGGTATAGTGCACAGCAGCAAGAGGTCGTGCATAGTCTCTTCTGGCCTAGCTGGATTGGATTCTAAAATGTTCAAACCCCTATCACAGCTCATTAAGAAAAGCTGGTTTTCCAGACCCCAAAAAGGCTTCTCCCTGAGGCAGTCAGAGCATATGTGAATGAATTTGAGTACTTGGAGAGCAAGAGGGCAGCACAACAGGCAACCTGCATGGATGGTAATTACATGCTGCTAATATTTGGTTAGCTTGGGGACCTGTTGACCACGTGGTTTAAAGACCAAGAATTCCCTTTCAACTGAGTATAAGAATTTAAAACGCTCATGCTTGGTCAGCCCTGTCAGGAGGAGAATGAGGTGCATCTTTGCTGACTTTTCTTGGTCTTTGAGACAGCTTTGAAAGGCTGGAGGAGCAGACAGGACTATGTTTGAGCCCTGCTCTCACCTTTCAGAAAGACACTAAGCAGCAGCACTGTTCCCCTGTTCAAAGAAATTGTCTCTCTGGCATTGCAGGACTCTTTCCCACCAGCTTTTTAGTTCAGTGAGTACCAAAGGCTTTCACTAGAGGTGGAATAGTGGGAGGCTCCATCACACAAAAGTCTGCTCTAATGTGCAGAATCAATGATAGTAGCTAGTACCTAGATAAATCAAAAGCTAATCATTTTATTCACCATTTAAAATGAGGATGATCCCTGAGGCACAATACAGAAGGCAATTTTGAGCAGACAGCAACCTTACTTAACAGTCATAATAGTTTCTAGGGAAGAAATATAGCAGTAATTTCTCTGCTTCAGACTGCAGAGGAATTTAGAAGGCAGAAGGTACTAATTCTGCTATACTGGCAGGTCCCCATTTTCAGTTAATGTTCTTCCTGAAAAACATACCACAACATCTTTAATGACTGCAGATGGTCATGGCATTGGATTTAGGTCCGTCTTGGAGAGAAGATAAAAATAATACATTCTTAGCACTTATAATACGCTTACAGGTGTATTATAACTTACAGGATCTGCCTTACAGGCAGAATTTACAGATTCTGCCGCAAGCAGCTCTGCTTCATTATAGGGTGATGGGCTGTTCAGTCAAAGAACAGACTTACTGAGGCAAATGACTCTTACTTGTAAGAGCAAACCACGTATGGGAACTATAGATGAAAAGGCCAGTACAGAAAGCATGGGGGCACTGTAATTGCTCTCCCTACCTCAGTGAGATTATTCGTCTGTGTAAATTTACAGGATTAAAACCAAAAGGCAAAGTGCACAGACAGTCACCACCCAAACATGCACCATGAAATCCTCTTCTGTGCTGAGAGCCAGAATGAGATATGTGCACAATGAAATCTTCTGCATAGTGGATGCAGCTATACTCTTGAGTTCTGGTAGGCACAGTGAGACCAGTTTCACACATGTTGTTGACTGTATAATGTTACACTGGCAGAATCTGTAAGGCAGTCAGAGAAATGGTTGTATTTAAACTATGGCTTATTCTGGTATGTAACATTGTGGCATGATTGGCAGGTTTGGTGGAACAGATGGGAGACAGTTGACCAAAACCATTGCCTGAAGTTTTGTACAAAGTTAACACTGAAACAATTTCTTAAATTGTATGTGTGCTCACATTAAAGTTTTGTCTCATCCTTTGTGTTTTCCTTCTCAATGTACACGGAGATACAACAGCATCTGTTTGCAAAAATGGCCCTACTGTTTTTTTGCCCTCTTCATGCATGTCTACCACTGTCACACACCTTGTCTGATGTTATAATTCTTCCTTGCAGATGTTGATGAATGTGCAAACAGCACGACATGTGGCAGTCATGGTTTCTGTGAAAATATGGATGGCTCCTACCGCTGCCTCTGTTACCAAGGGTATCAGGATCCACAAGATGGGCAAGGGTGTACAGGTGAGTTCTTAGGTAGAAGCAGTCTTTCCTGCAAGGTTCTAGTGAGCAGAGTGGCATATAAGCAAAATGCATTTCTTCCCGAGAACATTTTTGGTTTATGTCATTTTTTATTGAAGTTGTACCTACTAAAGTAAGGTTGAGCAACTGAGCTCTGCTTTACTTAGTGAACTTTGTATGGGAAACTTAACTATGTATCCGTTCAATGAGAGTTTGTTATTAAGCTCAAATGGGAACCCACAGCAAATAAGGCAAGTGTCCTGGATTCGGCAGTAGCAGTCATTTTTTCTCCTTCTTAGTAGCTGGTGCAGTACTGTGGTTTTGACTTTCAGCCTGGGAACAGTACCGATAACACCAATGTTTTCAGTTACTGCTTGGTAATGTTTACTCTGACCAAGGACTTTCTGAGTCTCATGCTCTGTCAGGAAGGAGGGGAAGCTGGGAGGAAGCAGAGACAGAGCACCTGACCCAAACTGACCAAAGAGGTATTCCATACCACAGCATGTCATGCCCACTATATAAATGGGGGCAGTTACCTTGAAGGGTTAGATCACTGCTTGTGTCAGGCTGGGTATCGGTCGGCAGGTGGAGAGTGGTTGTATTCTCTTCCCTTGTTGTTTCCCTTATCATTATTATTATTGGTGATAGCAGCACTGGTTTGTGTTATACCTTAGTTACTAGACTGTTCTTATCTCAACCTGTGGGAGTTACATTCTTTCGATTCTCCTTCCCATCCCTCCGGAAGCGGGGGACAGGAAGAGGGGGAGTGAGCTAACAACTGCATGACTGATTTACAGCTTAAACCACAACACCGAGCCACATGTTTAATCTCTGGAAAAAAAACCAAACCCAAACCACCACAAGAAACACCACTATTTCTGCACTTCAGGCCCATTCAAAAATATAAACCATACTATACTGAATTTAATGTATTAGCCTATTTAAATGCAAGATCTGATTAGTCTTTTAGCTGAATAACCAGAACTTTGTAGTACCCATTGCAGGAAATAGCGTCTGGCATGTGGTACAGCCAGTGGGAGTCAGATGGCACACATCCCTAGGTACATTGTATTTGTACACATTTTAAGATTGGCTTTGAGCTCCAAGAACGACACATATCACCCTGAAAAATGTGACATTTCTGTAGAGGTGTAAATACCGCACATTTCTCTTGAGTAACAGGTTTCCAGATCTGTTGTTAATGGTTGTGGTTGGACTGGAGAACCATCTGAGGCAGCACAAGCTTCTAATAAAGAATCAGTACTAGATCAAGGAAAGGTATTCATTAAGCAGTTTCTTCAAACCAGACTCAGGATGAAACACATTTGGCAGGAACAGAGACCTGAACAGAATACTGAGCAGAGGGGAGACTGAAGCTTTACAGAAGTGTTTGGTTTCTAATATATTAAATAGTCCTATTATAAAATTCTTTATGCTGTTTGGCACTTAGTTTGCAACATACCAGTGTTTATCTTTGCGTGTAGTGACTTTCTATGGGTGAAAACAAATGAAGGGGAAAAAAAAGAATCAAAATCTTGTGTAAAACTAAATTAAATTTTGAGTTGCCAGTGAACTGATTCTGCACCATAAAATAATGTGACAGTTTTATTGAATACATGATATAATCATAGAATCATAGGATAGTTAGGGTTGGAAAGGACCTTAAGATATCTAGTTCCGACCCCGCTGCCATGGGCAGGGACACCTCTCATTAAACCATGCCACCCAAGGCTTTGTCCATCATGGCCTTGAACACCACCAGTGATGGAGCATTCACAACTTCCCTGGGCAACTCATTCCAGTGCCTCACCACCATCACAGTAAAGAATTTCTTCCTCATATCCAATCTAAACTCCCCCTGTTTAAGTATTCTTAATTTCTGATGCCAGTTATGTACCAAAATAATTTAAGGAGAAGGTAAGACTGTTTATTTCTGGGCAACATTCCCCAAATTCCTTATGATGGGGATCCAGCAAAAAGATAAACAAAAATCTAACTATGTTTTAGAAGTGCTGAGCAAACCACATGTTAAAATGCATATTTAAGTAAAAATACACAAAATTGCCATTCAGTCATATGGCTGGATTTTCATTCTTGATGGATCAAAGGTTCAAAGGATAAAACTCTCAAGCTACACTTTAGCAACCACACTCGATTATAGAAATGTTTGCATTGTTATACACAAATTACGATTTTTAGAGTCTGTCATTAGTAGAAAAGTAGATTTTCAAATGTAAACTTCAGCAACTGAAAAGAGAGTAAAGTTAAGAGAACCTCACAGTATTTGGTAACCCTTGTTTAAACAGCAGACAACTCTCTCATCAATCAAAAAAGCGTTTCATGTTAGACTAGTTAGCAGGCATACAGAATCCAAGTTAAAAATATGTGGGGTTTTGGGGGAGAGGAAATTTGCAGTGTTCAGCAGGAGCTCCCTGGGAAAAACCTGGTGGGTTCCAGTGCAGCCTATGAGATTGTGCTTACCAGAGGCAGGGGATGGGGATGGTGACAAGCTGAGGAATTCACTGTGCCATGAACGTTCATGAGGAAAATGGGATTTTGAGGAGAAAGGGGAATTCTCTTTTCATACTGCAGTCTGAATTACAACAAAACCTACTCATTTTGCTCCTTCAGTTCAGTGGAAGTTTGATAATAAAGTAAGTTAAAAACAAAGAAAAGTAGCCTGAATCTTAAATCCCAGGAAAAGGTAATTAAGAAAAGCAAGTATTTAGAAACAAATCCCTAAAAAAAAAAAAAGAAAAAAAAAAAAAGGAAAAAACTTAAAACCAGTGTTCTGGTCTACAAGCAGCACCTAATCAGCACCAATAGTCTATAAACTGTATTGTGGCTTTCAGGGACCTTTATTTTCAGAAGACTGACTACTTGTTTATGAATCCGCATAGGTATTAGTGAGTTTTTAATCCTTCTCCAGAGATCTTATCTGTAATCTGGCAGACAATATTGGCACAGATACAGCAGATAAAAGAATAAACTGTCAGTAATGGGTCTGGATTGATTTATGGTTTGGATTTTTCCCCCAGATGTGAATGAATGTGAAATGCTGAGTGGAGTATGTGGCGAAGCCCTCTGTGAAAATGTGGATGGTTCCTTCTTGTGCCTGTGCTCTGATGAAAACCAGGAGTATGATCCAATGACCGGACAGTGTCGCTTCCGTACCTCACCAGGTAAAGCCCCAGTGGATTTTTGCATTCTTGGCATGATTTCCACTGCATATGTAACTAATGGAAAGTTAAAGTTGGTTTAAATGTTGGTGTTGCTTTAACTGTAATAAAAAAATTGTCTTCTTGAAACTGTGCATGAGAAGAGGCCTTTCTAGCACGGAATATGCTATCAGTGAATCATTAGCAGTGAACATACAGCAGAAACGCCTTTTAATTCTGACACATCAACAGACTTGGCAGTAATAATGAATAGTTACAGCAGTTAAGAACAATCTCTTGCTTGCTGTACTGTAATAAGGAAACATGACATGGACTCAAGTCTGTGATGAATGAGCTGATTTTTGGTTCAGATTTTTACAAGCATCCACTAGTGCGCTTGGACAATGTTAAATGGAGCATATGATTTAAACCAAAATTTGCATATACCTGTCACCTGTCAGCTTTATCTAGTACTAATGCAAGTCCTCAGAAAAGGTAGTTAGGAAAGCAAAAAACCAAAACACTGAATTGTCATCAGTCTCTCTGAGGGCCTTTCTGAATGTCCTTGCCTAGTTTATTGTGATTTTTTCCTATATCCTGTTTTTCTGCATAGTCCATTGTGCTGCATTTGTGAGCTTTTGTTATCAGGTATTTTGGGTATTGCAAATGCTACTGGAAATATGCTTATTAAAATGAATTTAAAACTCCTAAAGTTGTCTCCACATTTGTACACTGATCCAGTCTGGAGAAAGTAACAAGCCCACACTAAGGAGCATCAGAGTACAAGAAATTAAGCGATTCACTTGTGCAGCTTTTTTTCCCCTCCAGAATGTAAATCTTGGTATCTTTCTTGTTTTGTTCTTACAGTGCAGGGTGAGGCTGATCTAGTTTTCAGAAAGCTTTAAAAAAACTGGCTTTAGTGCCAGGATGCAGATTCTACAGCTTGTACTGTCAGCAGAGGAATACACTACTATCAGTACTAACTCCATTTTGTCCTGACCAGTGAACAGAGCTTTACTCTTATGAGTTTGGAGCAAAGCCATTCTTCTTTCCCCTCCAGCCTTCATTGGGCCCTAACAAGTCATGTATTTCATCTCTGTCTCTGGTATAGTAAGATCTTTGGGGAAGAATATAGAATCATAGGAGACCAGAAAATATGCAGATTGGGACCCGGTGAGATGTACTCTTGTACACCCCATGTGCTCTTGAACTACAATAAAAGTGGCAGTATTAGGAGTAGAGATGTTACTGTTTATTTTGCTTCCAAAGTAAAAGGAGGAAAGTACTGTTGTTAGGTCTTCTGCAGGATTTTTGCTTTCCTGTATATCCTGCAACCTTGCTGGCTTTTTTTCCTCCTGTCAGTTGGCTTCCATTTCTCAAGACCTCAGAGACTGACTACTCAAGTGGTGACACTGCCCCATGCACCACTGGATTTGACATTTTAGGAGCTGACAGTGCACACTTCATTATTCTAAATCTGCTCACTTTGCTTATTCCTATTTTGTGCTGGGAACCAATTGCGCTTGTGCAGCTGAAGAGTGAAAAAAAAAAAACAGTCTTTTCCTCCCCATTTATAAGTGCCATAAGCCCCATGTGCTCATGGCAGGATGTGCCAGAAACAGCTGTGTTGGTTTGCCCAGCAGCGAGTACTTCAGTCTCCCCTGAAGTCAGCTGCAGTGTGATCATATAGGAATAGCATGTTACCTCCCTGCAGAGTAGCCTCCCTGGAGTAGCCACATCCTCGAGCTTTGACAAGCACATGCTCAGGTCAGGAGTGCTGCTTTGAGAGTGTCTGTGGCACATGTGGACATTACCTGCCAACATTAGCTTGCATCATGCCTATTTATTATTCTGTTGCAGATATCTGTAGTTCAGTGGTTTACTCAGCTTTTGTATTTCTCATTTTGTATTTTTGTGTATAAAGATATGTTCATCCACCTTGTATTTACTGCAAATAGGTGAAGATTGTTGAAAAGTTACTATCATTTGGGAACATTTTTGCATGTGGTTAAAGGCTGTTAACTTTGTGGAATACTGTGGGTTCACACTTTTCCTTACTTGCCATCTTGAGACTTCTTTCTATTTAGATTTCACTTGGTGGAAATTCATCTGTTGTTAGCTGTGTCCTGAAACAATCCTCTCAGTGCACGTATCAGGAGTTCTAGCCCATCTTGTCATGTTCCAGTAACAAACTTGAAAACAGTACAAGCCTTGATTATCTTATTCCCCTCCTCCCTGCTGTGCTATTCACAAAATGTAGCAAGCATTTCAGAAGGAAGAGAAGGTAAAATCAAAAAGCAGAAAGAACTCTTTTGTATTAGATGAGACTTCACTGTTGCACATCTTTGTACCTAAGAGAGGAAAAAAAAAGCATGTTTTGGGTTAAAGTCTTCTCCTTTATTCTTTTAACAAGACATGTGAAGCTACTTACGATGAATTTCTAACAAGTACCAAGCTGAATGCAGTTTGAGTAATAATCTTTATTAACGTGGTTTTCATTCTTTCTACAATAAGAAAAAATGCATGCTGTAGTATGCATGTAAATTATTAACATATATATTACTAATATATTTCATTGCATTGAATCCAGAAGCTGAAAGGATAGTATGTATTTGAGGACTGTAACACGTATGATTTAAGCTCAGCCAATGAACAGAATTCCAGTGAAAGAACTACACCAAGGTACCAGGGCCACTTGGGTACCTACAGCTAATTTAGAAGTTGCTTTCTCCTTGTTACATGAAATGTGACCAGTTGGTTATGGCAAGATATTTAACAGTATGTACTAGGGGTTTTATGTAAAAATGACAGTTTTGGTGTCCAAACATGACAATCTCTCCTCAAATGATTTGTATTAAAACAAAATCAAACCCTCTTACATCTAACCGACCACCAGCACAAAAAAAAAAAAGAGGCTGCCAAGTAACAGTTTATAAATCTGATCCAAAAGCTTCCTCAAGGCTAGAAATTTGGTGCCCGAGTGTAAATTTTGAATTTCCTAAACTTTAAGGTCTATCAAAGTGTTAACGCTTTAAAGGAAATTCTTCATATTTGTTGGGCAGGGAGGGGGGTTAATGGCAATATGTGCATGGCTTTTGAAAGTAAATAATGATCTGAATTTCAGTTATCTATGAACATAGTCTTAGATTCAGCGTCCTTACTGATTCCATCTGTGAATAAGAGGAGTTGGTACTCAGCTGCAGTATGTAAGATCCCATCAGTTCTATACATTTCAGGTTATTTTCACATCACAGATGTTAACAGGGCACCATTTAGGCAAACATTTAAGTGCATACTGAAGTCTAAGCGTATGCTAATATCCTGATTATCCACTGAATCCTATATTAATTTTTCTATCAAACACATGCTGAAGTGTGCTGTTGGATCAAGGTTACTCTAAGGTATATAAATCCATTTCTATTAATTACCTCAGAGTTCTGTCTAGCAGCAACTGTACTGAAGATCTTTTACAGACTGGTAATAAAAAAGTCGTATTAACAATCTGAAAATTATGTTCCTTTACCCGCATGCCTTAGGTAGAGAGATATTTAACATTTTCTAGCAACAAAAAAGCTGAAACAATGATACCAAAAAAATAAGTATCCTTATCCTATCATATTTTGTCCACATACCTAATGAAACCACTTTCAAAACCAGTCTGTTTACTGAATGGTTAATAATGCATGAGAGAGAAATTATAAGCTTGTAGACACAGACTGGTGATGGTTTTTGAAAAAAAGGGAAGATTTGTGTCTCACTTGCTTTCCAAACATCCATGACGCCTGCTTGACTAACCCTCAGTCACAGCTGTGTAAACAACAAACTTTTAAGCTGCTGAACAGATAATGGGAGGAGAAACCAACACATCATATGTAAAAGGGGAATAAACAGTGACATGATTAGACTGTCTCCCCTTCCTCCTGTGGCAGCTCCTGGTGTTCTTCCTCTGGTAGACAGCATGAAAATTGCCGTGCTTTTTCTCCTGTTCATGATTTGGCTTTGATTCAGTTAAGATAGATGGCAAATAGCCAAGGAAAATGTATAATTTGGTGGCTAAAGTCCTGCCCTCTCACCTTGGAGTAACAGATTTAGTTCAGTTGAGTTTCTGTGACACCATAGTCTAAACATAGCTCTTATCAGCTAGCAGTAGTTACCACAAGCCCACCCCACTTTATGAAATTCAGCACATTATGGAAAATTGTAATTATCTGATGAAGGGAGACCACAGACTAAACTAACAAATATGATGTAAGCACTCAGCTGGGCGTTCCCTTTAATGTACAACTTAGTTACACTGGCTAAACACCAAAGGAAAGTTTGCCTTGTAGGGGGCAACATTGTACTGAGTTTGAATAGAGGTATCTGCCAGCCCCTCAACCTCCCAAAAGAGAAACAGTCACTTTTCAGAAGAAAACAGAAAAAAATCCAATTGTATGTTTGGAATTAGAAGCCTGAAGAACTATTACTCGCATCCATACTATTGAAGTGCAACAAGAAACAATCTATAGTGGCACTTTTAAACCTGCTTTTCTCAAAACAGATCTAATATTTGCGTTCTTATTTGCATGCTCAGTAAAGTTGCCTTGCCCCATCTGCTTGGGACAATGGGAGTGGGCAGCATTTGTGGGACATTCATTATCTTCAAGCTTCTGCCTCACAACCATTATTTTTTAAGTGGATGGGATTAGAAGAAAATCCATCCTGTAACTGGCATAAAGAGGCTGAGCTTGATCTCCAGGAGATAGAGAAGGGAAGATGACATGGTCAGAGCTCTACCAGCTACACCAATACATTATGTGGGCCAGCCTTAAACTTTTTATTGGAAAGAACTGCAAGGCAAACAGAGGTAGTTTATACACCACAACTCTTTGGGTCTTACTAATCTTGTAATGTTTTGAAATGCACTGTCACTCAGGCATAAAGTTTCAATTCCTGCCGGGATGCATGTGTAACTTGCAAAATTTCTTGAGCTTGGTATATTGCGTGAAAGCCTGAGTAGCAATGAGTAAAATCTCAAACAATGGAAAATCAGCCAACATGCAGTAAGTTGTAGTAAGTTTTTGTGAGCTAAGCATAATAAATTTTCCAGAATAAATAGGAAATAAAGTAATAGCCTCGAGATTTATCTATCTGACATTCCTGAAGAAAGTTTTAGGTAGGATTAATAAATGTGAACATTTGTGATTTTAGAACTCAGTTACTTTATGGATGGCCTATGACTAACTTTTCGTATTCAACAAGTGTGAATAACAATTTTATGTGATAGTTCCCATTTCCGAGCTTGATGAGAAGTTTTGTAGAAGTACAAGGTTGGATAGACAGAGTTCTGTAAAATATAGATGCTTTAACTAGGTATTTCTTTTCAAACTCACTTCTTGGTGTACTTTAGGAGTGCACTGCTTTAGAAAGGTCTTTGACTCTTAAAGGGGGGTTTTATTGGATCTACCAGAGAGACTATTTTGCCTCCAGTCCTTATAAATACTGTGAGAGGACCCATTCAACTACTAAAGGCAGAAAGTCTGACTTCTTGGCTGGATGCCTATTTGAAAGTAAAGCACAGAGTCAGTTAACTTGACATCTGCATTATATTCTTCTGCTTACCCATGGAGTCAGTTGCTTACTTTTGCAAAAACTATAAAGGGCCTTGTATTCAAGTGTGGAACGTGGTTTTTTTTTTTTTTTTCCCAGAGAAATTAAAAGGGGCTGGAAATGTTCATTCTTTTGAAAATTGAGCCTTTTCAGTTTTTGCCTTAGCTCCTTTATCTGTAAAGTGAGGTTGTAGTTTGCTCACCTTTCTGAAGAGCTTCCAAACTCATATGTGAGAAGCACTACATCAGTAGTTGGGTACTATAGTTAGGTAGCTGAGCATGAAAGCAGGTAGTTCGTGCACTGCATAAAAATAAAAGGTGCAAATATGAAGAATTCCTTTGTGGCCAAGCTGGACAGCAGATCTGAAAAAGTCAAAGGAAGGCTATCAACTTCCATCATTCTTCAATAAGAACAAAAGTTAAACTGAAATTTGTACTTAACCATTTTCTTCCCTACTTGACAATGCTGGTCTTCACTGTGGTGAAATTGAGGCATAGGGGCTCTTCTGATCCTGTTTGATGAAATTGATTAATTTCATGTCATCTTATGTGATTTGTGTGGTTTTTTTTCTCACTTCTAGAACTACCATCTGAGCCTGATGAACATGAGGAGGGAAAGAAGGAATGCTATTACAATCTCAATGATGCTAATTTCTGTGACAATGTGCTTACATCCAATGTAACCAAACAAGAATGCTGCTGTACCTTGGGTGCTGGCTGGGGTGATAACTGTGAAATCTTCCCATGTCCTGTCTTTGGAACTGGTAAGAGGAGGCCCTCTATCCCTTCAGTCTTTTGAAGCATTGTGTTTATGTTAACAGTAGTGTGCTTTGCCTTCAGAGAAGGCTTGGCCGTTAAATCACATGTTCTGTAGTATTTAGTTATGACTTAACCATGGGAGATTTCCACAGTGGAAAAGTTAGCGAGTTAATAGGAATAACTCATAGAATCATAGCATGGTCAAGGCTGGAAAAGACCTTAAGATCATCTAGTTCCAACTCTCTGCCATGGGCAAGGATACCTCAAACCTAGATCATGTCGCCCAAGGCTCTGTCCAACCTGGCCTAAACTGCTAGGGATGGAGCATTTACATGCCTAGTTTAACTCTGTTGCCTTCACTGCAGTTACCTCAGGCATAAAACCAGCCTTGTTTTGAACAGCATTATCTCAGCTGATTTTAAACGCAATTGGATTGTCACAGAAGCTGTAACATGTTAGATTTTTCTAGATGCTGTAACATGTTAGAATTTTTTCCCACAAACTGGGAAACAAAGGTAAGCCTTGCAATGGTTTTGAGTCTGCAGCTATTCCTTGTAATGTTGTTTTTACGGCACTAAGAATTACTGACATATAAGATGACACTAGTTTTACATTTGCTACTTACTGAATAATTCAGTTAATCATGTTGTCTACAGACTGTTGTTTAACCTTTAAATATTAAATTAGAAAAACATAGCCATATGACATTTGTCACAAATATTAAAAACAGTGCTTGAAACATAAACAGTGATGGCTGAAATTCAAAATCCATCTGGAAAAAATCACATAAGAGAGAACATGTGTAAAATTTTTGAGATTAAACACTAAAGATTATTATTCACACAAATGTATCATCAAGTTTAATTCCTGTTTTAACTATGCTTTAGGATCAGTGAAACTGAAATAAAATGTGTTACAAAAAGAGCCTCTGTGCTTGGACAGGCTTATTTGTTTTTCTAAGTCTCCCAGACACTTTAAATGATTTTCCTTTGTAATTCACACTGTGTTCTCCTGTTGCAGTCAATTGTGTTTTTCCTGTATAAGGGCTGAAGAATGTGAACAGGGGCTTGCATCTCAGTTGGGGTATGTCTAGATTGCAGCTTGCAGTATAGCTCAGAGAGGCTCACACTAGCTTTAATTAAGATAATTTGGCTACTGGTATTGTTATAGCTGCAGTGCACCATGAAACTAAGTAAGGAGTACATTCTCCTGCCAAGGACCAAGAGAAAGTAGTTTGCATGGACCTTTGTGGTACTGTGGGTACCCTAGCTAGGTTTTTCAAACCTAGCTTTACCAACCGAGAGCAAGTAAAAGCCAGGCCATAGTATCAGCATCACCTACTTAGCCAAAGGTGTGCATGATTTCCTGATAGATGTGAATAAGGCAAAATATTGCCTCAGATTTCTCAAAATACCCTGAAACACATATGCAGCACATATGTATGTAACTTTTTCTTAACATAATTTTTTGTTTTCTGTCTCTCCTAGCTGAATTTAGTGATTTGTGCCCTGAAGGAAAAGGTTTCATTCCCACTGGAGAATCATCTTACGGGCTTCTTGCTCAGAATTACAAAGGTCAGTAGTGACTTGTATTATGTTTAATTATTTCAGAAGTTCTGGTAGTTGACTAGAAATGTCAGCCAGCAACGTACACATACTAATTCAAATTTTATTAGGTGATAAAAACAGTTTATGATAGGAAGCATTACTGAAAATCATCGTCTGGCAGATTGTTAAGAATGCCAATTATAGTCTTTGTAATATTCTGTTTTAATTTGTACTAAGTGCTATATACTGTGAGAGTAGCTGCCGAGACCACAAACCTCAAATATTCAGTTACATATGAAATACAAAACGACCTTAAATTTGTAAATAAATGTATGGGGAGTTGAGAAAGAGAAGGAAATTCTGTTAAACGTTAGACCTAGAAGATAGAATGGATATAAAAACTGAAGAGAAGTTCAACAATGGTATTTTCATTACAGACCTTCATGAAGTAGTTGAACAAAAGGCTGTAGAGAAATATGAGTGATAGGAGTTTAGTGGATGTAAGCAGGAGGGAGCTAAGAAGGAAGAAAGATTAGTGAAATTCCTTTTCAAGTTTGAGAAGTAGCTATGAATATCAATAATTTATGAGATTAATTTTTCTTGGAATACATACACGGTATTTGTATTAGCTAAAATAAAGTCAACATTATCTTTAGATTACTTAGCAGCTACAGGATCTTTAGAAAAGCATGCATGTTAATGTATCTGTTCCTGTTGGAATTGCTGTTTTACAAGTCAAGGAGTAAATGTGTATCTGTTCATATCACATAAAAAGACCTTAACAGAGCCATAGTATTAGCTGTTTGATAGATAAGCATTTCTCTGAGTTGCTTCTAGCTAAATTACTTCATCTGTCTGACCTAATTCTGAGAGATGACAAAAACTGGTGGGCCTTGAAAGGTTTTGTTTTTTGGTTTTTTTTTTTTTTTTTCTAACAGTTGTTATGTGTCTTTTTTGAAATACCTTTCCTCACTGAGGACACTGCAAGGTCAGTTCTCCTTTCAAGTTTGTGACTAGACCATGTTTCAGTTCAGTTCTCTGTCTTAGTAGTATTTTCTTGTGCTATCCTCAGCAGGTGTTTCTTTGCACCTGTAAAGTGCATGGGACATGGAAAAGATACTAAAGGTTATGAGGCACCAATACCCAGATTCATTCAAACTAATGTGGGCATTTAAATGGGATAACTCACATAAGACCTCCACTTTCTGGAGGCGTTGCTTTGTCCACCAACCTGCAGTAAAGAACAAAGTGCCATGGGGTGAATCCAGACCAAGACTAATGGAAGCAGTGTTGAACAGACCGGCAAGTTACATCTAGCCAAGTCAGAACACTCACAGAACTGATCTTAAAGGACTTAATACCCTCTGAGAGGATTTTTCTTCAGGGATTCTTTAAGTGTGCTGTTTGTCTTTGCAGATCTAAGATATCTGTATATGTTTGCAATGCACATTTAGGACATGCAGTGTGTACAGTATGTCCAAATGTGTATCAGAGAAAGTCTGCTTTGTTTTTGTTGTGCTCTCTCAGGGTTGATAACATCTCTGGCTGCCATAAATATTGAAGTGAGGAAATAGTTCATCTGGAACTATCTTCCACAAATCCTTGCCATTATAAGACTTTTTCTGTTTTCAGTAAGTTTATTTTGTAATAACCTTAGGAATGGGACAATGGCCAAACAATAAATGGGTAAGTACTTTTAGTAATACAACCATTACAGATTGCTAGGAGATCTAATGTGATGTTACACTAACTCTTATGTTCCTTTTTCCTTTCATCCACAAGCTTCTGCTTGTAGGAGCAACTCTATTTCTCAATTGGAAATAATTGTCAGAAGTGAACATACTGAGCTAGCCTTCCCTGACTTAACTCCCAGGCTTTCCCATTCTTCCACAGACATAAATCCATGTTCCACAGGAAAAAGCAGATGGTATACATGACATTTCTTACTCATCTTTTCATCATTCTTGTTTCTGAACAGTCAAACTTAAAATATTTAATGTTGAAGTGGCTGGAACACTGGCTATAAAAATAAGTAGTTCCATAACACTTTCAGTTCTTCCGGAAAATTGAACATTTGAATAATTCACCTTTGAAAGTGCTGTACAGCTGGAAGTTAGAGCTTTGGGCTAAAATCTGTGTTGCCCAAGAGTAGATAGGGAGTAAATCTGTAGGAGAGAGTGGATTAAGATAACTGGTATTGAAAGGAGAATCACCTACTTTACATTGTGCTTTTTATTGCTATTTGTAATACCAGCCTTGCTTTAACAGACTATTCTAGGTAGGTCTAGCAAATGAAGAGTAGGTTTGGAAAAAGGAAGGGAATGGAATTCCAACAGCAACAAATACATAAATACAAGACTGGGGAAAAATGTGTACAACTGTGAAAAGCTATATATGAGCTGGCATATATTTTCCATGAAACCTCCTGAAAACATTTATCCTCATTTGAAAGTGTGATAGATACTCTTTGATAGCTGTAATGGGATCTGTAGTAGTTGCAGCCTAATATCTAGCAACAAACACAGTTGGTCCTATATGCTAGGTGGTATCCACAGAATTTGTGAATACAGCTTTGAAAATGAAGTCACAAGCAGTGCAGATACGAAGATTCCCTAGCCCAGCACAGCAGTCACCAAACTGTATGGAAAGAGAAGATCACTCACAAAGACATTGGCATAACTGCTTAGTTAGTTTTGTAACTAGATTGTGTGATTAAATTAGATCTGTGGTGGGAACCCCTTGGCTGAAGCAAATTATACTGGAAAACACAGGCCGTATTTTACATCTGGTTTGTTTGGAGTGATACCAAAGGAAAGAAGGGGTTGCTACAGATTCTTCCAGTCTTTGTGTGCCACGGGACTTATTCTGACCAAGGGAAAAGGAAAGTCATGGTCCACCAGTTTTTCCTTTCCTATTCTAGCTACAAGCACACCATAGCCTTCCACACCAGTTGTTTTTATCCAGTGGATATCTGTGCTCTTGAGACCTTCTGTTTAAAGTGAAGTTTGCTTGAACAGAGAAGTGTAGAGGCTTTATTCTGTCCTGATTCTCTGCATGGCCTCATAGTAATTATGGTAACACAGCCTTTAATGTTTACTCCCCAGATGCTGATGAATGCCAACTCTTTGGACAAGAAATCTGTAAAAATGGCTTCTGTTTGAATACGCAGCCAGGTTACGAGTGCTACTGCAAACAAGGCACATACTATGACCCTGTTAAGCTCCAGTGCTTTGGTAAGTTTATTTAAAGTGGTCTTGTCACCATAATGGTATGCATATGGGCAAAACAAGCAACGTTATACAGCAGGATTCCCATCAGAACTGCAGTATTCCCAGCAAGGGGAAGAACACTGAGCCTCTGAACTCCTCTAGCAGCTTTTTTAAGAGGCATTGGGTCATTTCCCTTCATTTCTGCTTGGCTGGGCGGCAATTGTGGCTGACATGGCAATGGCATGTAGAGCAGGCTTTGCTTTATTTGCTTCCTTTTTCAGCAAATTGTTCCCAGGAGTTTGCATCTCCAAAACAGCCTCTTGTGCTCTTCTGAGTACATAGACAAGGCAGCACAAAGTGATCAGAAGTAACTTTCTCTTTGTATGCACGCTGCTTCTTCACTCTGCCAAAGTACAATTTAGCCTTCTGTTCTTTGTATGTGTGGTGAGCGGTGGAATCCTGTATGTTGAAGCTCACCTTTCACTTGGTAAGTTTACTATAATTAAATTAACAGAGTTTGGTTTTTTTCCAAGGACAGATATTTTCCACAAGGAGTTAATATGCAATCTGAATTTACAGTTCAGGTCATCGATAAGTCCATTTTAGTCTGCACAATCTTGTATTCATGTGGTTCTGGTATTCAGCTGAAAGGTACTCATAACCATGACCCTGGCTTTTCCTTTGTAAAAGAAAACTATGTATAATGTGCAGAATAGCATAATGAAAGGAAGTAATTTTTGCAACCACTGTAAGAGAGCCTTCCACCTTCAGATTCTATGATTGTTTTTTACAAAGGGTGGGGTTTTGCTGGTTTAATGTGATTTATCCAAAGTAAAATAGCCTGCTCTTTCATTTGAGCTAGCTTTCTGCTTTTCCTCTCCAAGACAAACTAAGGAATAGAACTAGTGTGGCTAGGTAAGGTGATCCCTTTTGATAAGCTCATGAAGCATCTCGGAGAGTATTCCCACCTCTAATGCCTGCTGGTACTGTCCTAAAGGGATAGGAGCATGAGAAGCAGTTGCAGCTGTGCTTGATGTAGGGTATGCCTGCACTCCAACCCCCCCAGCAAGCCAACTCATCCAGATGCTCCCTAATGCTGGAGAACTAGAGGTCAGCATCCTGCTGATCTGTCCATCCTTCTTCATGGGCACAGGCAGGATTCTGCTGCCAGCAATTGGTGTTTGTGGTAATTAACAGAAGGCATGCAGGGAAATCTGCTCTTAATATAGGAAAATTAAAACATGGATTAACACAATGCAACTACTTTGTGCTAGCTCTCCTTGATACATTTCCTTCCATTTTAAAGACACAGATGAATGTCAGGACCCAAACAGCTGTATTGATGGCCAGTGCATTAACACAGAAGGATCTTACAACTGTTTCTGTACACACCCAATGGTTCTGGACTCAACAGAAAAGCGGTGCATCAGACCAGCAGATTCAAGTGGTATGATCCATTATACATATTACTGTAGTGAGTGCACCCCTGCGAGGTGGTGCTGACATGACTACAGATCCCAGTAAGCTTAGGTTGGGTCATGCTTGGATGAGCCTCCTCTTTTGAAGGATTTTGGAAAGCAATGCTTGGATCATCATCTGTTGATCCCAAAGGCGTCATGATGTAGGACTCCACAGGGCTCCACTTTATCAATGCAGATAGGAGATTGCTGGAAATATTAATGAGATTAGGTTTGGCTGGGGAGTCTTCAGCCCCCTGATTCACCAGCTTTGTGTGTGCCTTATCCAGCCTTGCAGGTAATGTGGCACAGCCTCTTGCTGTCTCACTAAGACTGGGATTTGGCTATGAGCTGACTCTGGAGATTCAGTTCAGAGTGAGCAACTGTTTCTAACAAAACAAAGAATAAAAACAGGAGTAACAAAGTATAGGAGGAAATAGCTGAAATTTTGTCTGTGCTTTCAACTGATTAATACGGAGGCTACATCACATTTTCAAGCTGCGGCCTGCAGTGTCATTGTTTAAGAGTTTTGCGTGTGCTTTTAAATTCAGTAGACACTGATTTCAGAAAAGAAGATAGATATTATGAGATTCTTAGAAACGTCTCAGAAATCCAGAGCATTATGCAGTCTGCACAGCTTTGTCTATGCCACACGCATTTAAAAGAAATATTACAATGGATTTGTTTACTGTTGGCACTGTATAGCCATAAATCCAGACCTTTGGTCCCTGCAACTTGCAATGAATTTTCCTAAGATGCATCTGTGAAAGGAAATGGGAATACAGACTGACTGCCAGCCTTAGTCACTCCAGATTATAAGACTGATACTTTTGAGGAGTAATGCGGTCATCCTCTTGCCTGAAACTGGGAGAACCACAGCATTTCTATTGTTCAATCTTCAGTTAAACAAACCAAGAGCAGAGTTGTCCTTTGGGTTCATCTAGGATGTGAAGGGAATGCAAGGCCCCAAAGGGTCTTCTGTCCTGTGATTCTGGTGCTGACACAGCAATGATCTCATCTCGCACAAAGCACTTAAGCCTTTAGCACACTTGCAACATCCTCCCCAATGCAGAGAAGCAGGAGGCAAGATGGTTCCTTTGCTGCCAGCAGAATTTGGAGTTGGTTGCAGAGGCCCACTGATGCTTTTCATGGCTTGCTGTGGCAAGTTTTTAGTAGAAATACACATCTAAATGCGGATCACCTTTGCACTTTCAGAGCTCGCCATTTTACTCTTGATCTAGGTTTCAATTCTGTACTCACCCATGCATCTGCGCATCATGTGAAAAATCAGTACAGATAACACACAGACAAAACAGAACCTTGGTTTGTGACATTTATTTTTCATTCTATGTTGGAACAAAATCAAAAACTTGCAGATGTCTTTACAAAACAATTGTGTGGAGGTTTTTGCATTCCAACTGGAAGATTAAGTTTACAGTTCCTCTCCCTCCCAACAGCAGCCATCAGAGATTGCTAGGGCTAGGAATTGCTCCTACTGAGATCTTTGTCAGAACTAGTATGCCTCTGAAATAGTCCAGCTTTCACAAAAATACATGTTTTTGTTAATGTTCTTAAGAACGTGACAGTAGTTCACAGCAGTATTCTGTCTCTAACAATAGCTGTAAGTGGATGATTAGGGACCAGAAGAGCAGATAAACAATACTTCTTCCCAGCACTCTCCCAGCCTCCAGCTATTTTCAGCTCAGGGGATTTCCTGAGCCTGATGTAGTTTGTCTGTTTCATTACTCAAACTCTCTTCCAAGTATTTGTTCAGTCTCCCGTTGAGCCCTTGTAAAATTTTTGTTTGGCTCTGCCCTAGTTGTAAAAGTTCTTTCAGATGCCACTGACAGCAATATAAAAAAAGCAAAATAACAGCTTCTAAAGATTCACTCCATCCTTGGTGTGTTCCTCACATACTCGCCTCTGTCTTAATACTGGTTTTTGTCAAGCTCTCTTAACTTCCATGGGAGCAGAGCTGAGTCAGTGTTAAACATTTAGCTTTGACTACTGGTTTAGGAAGTTTGTTTCGTGGGTGTCCAACCCAATGTGTTTTTAAATTGGACTAATAGTGTCAAATCAGGACCCTTTAAGATTTTTGCAAAGCTGAACAAAGGATGAGCCACTTCAAGCCTTAAAGAAGGTCAGAACTTCTAAGTTTAAATATATATTCATCAATGTGTATAAATCTAGGTTCTTTTTCTAATCTAAGTTTAGAAAATTCTGCATTATGTCAGTATCTTTTTTTGACTAACAGCACTGCAATGATGATCTAATACTGTCTTCTTCACCAGAACAAACTGAAGAAACTGAGGTCTACCAGGATCTTTGCTGGCAGCATCTAAGTGATGATTTTGTTTGTAGTCGACCTCTGGTTGGAAAGCAGACTACATATACTGAGTGCTGTTGCCTATATGGTGAAGCTTGGGGCATGCAGTGCGCACTGTGTCCAATGAAGGACTCAGGTAAGGAAACGTACATGTCAATTCATGGACTGAAATCTGAACTACTTAATCAGTTTAATCCCTTGCATTTATACTTGGGCTAATAGCATAAGAGAGAACAAAAAAACCTAACCCTTCAAGAACTACTGGAAACTTTTCTTATTAATTAAAGGGAATTCATTACAGTCTACATTTTGAAAATGCAGCTGCTTTTATTTTTTGGCACTTACAGGACCTGTTTCCTTCAAGTGGGACTATCTGTGATTGGCAATTCAGAACCTCCATCGAAACAGGAGGGCATTTTAAGAATAGCAGTGTTTCTTATCATGCCTGACAAAAGCCATCTTTGAAAATAGAGGCACAGTTTGTGTGCACACACGTGCATGATAACAGGTTGCATAACTGTTTTAGGTTTTTGTCGCTGGTGTTATAGTTGAACCATACTAACTTCTCTGCCCCATAGAAACTTCTCCAAGGCCTAGTTTGGATGTGGCTTTCTTGCTATGAATGTCTCTTTCAGTAGTATTGTTTTCCATATAGGAATATTGTGCTATACTAGTAAAGCATTTTATTCATATCATGCCTATTTTTTACTTGGCCCTGTGTTACTCTGTCTGTAACATTAGGGCTAAAGTAGTACGTGTTTTACTTATAGCAAGTTAAAACTACAGAGAAACTCAGTGAAGCACTAATGTGATTGTTTGTGTCTACATGAGTTTTATGTATTTATAATTTACTTTCAAGGTCCCTGAACCTGTTCTTATGTATCTTTACTTGTTTGAGGCTGCTTTTGAAGTGCAGCAACTGGAAATAAGTGCCTGGGTTTGGTGATGTTGGCTGGAGTAACTTCTGACTGATGCTTACCCCAGAAGGAGACTGAAGAAAAAAATAGGGCATAACAAGCAGCTTGATTTATAAGACATTGAAATCTCTGAAATGTCTTTGTCAGAGCAAGTCTTACAGGAGGACATTCCCAGGCAGTGAATTACTACATCTGCTAAAATAACAATTGCAATGGAATGAAATGTAATAGTAAAAAAAAAATATCGGCAATAGCTAATAGCAAGAATTTTTACTATGACCTGGACCTCCTCATGAAGGAAAGCTGTTCCTAGTGGAGAGAGTTAAGGTAGGCTTGAGACTTGCTTCTGAATATTTCTAGCTATTACATTTAAAGCAGGATAAATCTGAAAAGGAAAAGAGCAGGACTATCAAGATGGTCAGGGAATGGAGAACCTGTCTGACAAGAGAAGCCAAGCCTATATGCAGAAAAAAAGCTGTAAATGGTTGAACTCTTCTACAGCACAGTCGTGAAGGATTCCCACAAGCTTTTAAATTAAACAGTATTGATGTGTGGAAAAGATTGGAACAAGTTCAGTCTGAACATATGTAGGCTTGAAATGGATCAAATGGATTTTGATCACTAGGACTACAGGATTCCAGAGCAGCAACAGTGGGGTACAGATCCCAAGTAGCTCTCTGAAGAAAGTTAAATTCATTTTAGAAATTACATGAAGTTTCCTGATGGGTGACATACTAAACATCACTTGGATGACACTCAGTCAAAGCTGATGAGCATTATGTTGGGTCATAAAATCCTTTTTAAATAAAAATTATCTTACGTCTGCAGGGAGAAGGATTTTAATTAATATGCATTGTAAAGTATCTGCTTTAACTGAAGCTACAAGGCATACTTTGATCCCAAATATTTTAAATCATTCTTATAGATTGGAACATAGTTAAAAAAACCAAAAGCACATGGAATCTTGATGATGTCAGAACAAACATGCAAGCTTACATTTCTTAGTGGAGGTGGTACATGCTCATTTATCCTTACACACAAATGCATGCACCCACACAGAAACCTGGAAGACTTTCTCTGGTTTCAGGAACATTTACCAAGAAAAATTTAAAGCTGACTGAACTAAATTAATGATTCATTTGACATGTCTTCAGTTTGTAGTACTTGAAATGATATCATTGACTTGAGAGAGTTGCTTTGGCACCTCTGGGTCAGGAGGTCACAGGTTCAAGTCCTGGCTGGGGAACCAGGAATTTCTCCATTTTTAAATACTTGTGTATTGTGTTGGCCAGATATACAACTGAAAGTGTTTGCTTATTTCCAAAGTTAGAGGCATTCTGAAGATTTGTAACGCATCTTAAAGAAGACCTAGGGATGTGAAAAGTGTTATCAGTGGGAGACTTTCACCATAAAATGTGTTGGATCACAGAACAGGTCACTTGCTTATCTGTGTTTTCCTTTTGCCATTGTTAAGTTCTTATATTTGTGGATCTAGATGCTGCACTTGGAAAGAAGGAAATACATGCCTACCACCATTAGTGATACATTTGCAAGTTCCTTCTATTAAAATTCCTCATGCTTTATTGAAAGAATCTCTTTTGTGTCCCAGCCTGTCTTCAGAGCAGTTCCATTTTTCATTACACAATTTAAAATTCCTCTTTAAGTAGCATCCAACATAAAATCAGTGGAAAGATAGAGAACTTCTATAAGAACTGATCCATATAAATGAAAAAGAAATCTGGCATTTCATCAGCATGAAAGCAGAATTTAGGTAACTGATAAGATCTCTAAAAACTACTGAGTGCTTGATCAAACAAACCCCACTGAAGATGACGCTAAACAGTCAGAGTTTGAGACAAAAATAAGTAGCACCTGTTGAAATATTGCAACTGAACAACATCATCTTGACAACAGTAAAACTCATATGTATTTTGATAACAGTATCAAGGAACAAACTCAAAACACTAGTATCAAAGTCCTGGTCAAAACAGTGCAAACATGAACTGTAGGGATGTGATTGAGTACATCTTACTTGTGTAAAGAATTCGTGGGCAAGCCTTGGAAGCAAAGGAAGCAAAACCAGATTGCCTTCAACTATGCTGTCTCTAATATTACGATCTTATGATATTATCATATTGCAGGTAAAGGTTTTCAAAGATTGCATCCAACACCAAAATATTAACTACTGAAATGTATTCTCTCTGGGCTCATTGTGGTATTAGGCTGTCCTCGCCCAAAGAACACTCAGTAATTAACCTTAAGAAACCACTGTGGTGTTTGAGATTTGTAATTTGCAGTCTGTATTAATTGAACAGTTGAGGAAAATTAGAAAATTGGGGAGAGTTCTTTTAGATAGCAAAAGCAAAACATTCTCTCTGCATTGCACACAAACCCACCCTGTTGGATGACTTGCCTTCAGAAGTTCTGCCTTCTTGGGCAGTTTAGTGTTACTTCCCCCAGACCAAATTGTCTCTATCCAGAGGCCATCCTCTAGTAACTGACAGCAGGACAGGCAATTATAGGTTTAGCAGCTCTGTCAAAATATCCATGCTAGAAAACAGAGAACTGGCCAAGACTGAAAAAATCTGGAATCTAAAATAAGGGCATATATATCTCATGTTAACCTGAACACGTAGCACCTGAATTACAAATCTTCTAAGCTTCCAGAGGCTCCTGTAACCCCCTTATGGGACTGGAGTGGATTTTAGACAAGGTATGTTATTACAGGGCACAGGAAATTTGAAGGGAGGAGATAGAAGTAACAGCTAGAAAATGTTTAGTAAGGTGGTGTGCCAGTCATTGTGTAGTTTAGAGGGACTTTTTATTTTCGTATTTGTAAAATGATCTTCTTGGAGTTTGTTATTTCAGTGCAGTCCCATCTTGGCTTCAGTAACGCATTGGGATGCTAGGAAGGTGGAATTATGTGCCCCTGAACCAAAGATATGCCAGTCTGTTAAGGAGACTGCTTTCTCCCACTTGCAACTGGCTGCCTGAAGAAGTTTTAATATAGAAAAAGGGGGGAATGAAAAACTGGGACAGTTTTTTAACAGATGTTACAATACTATTCATTGGGAGAGGGCAGAGTATGTGTTACATTACTACAACTAAGAACTTGGTTGTTGTCTAACTACTAAGATATCATCATGAACATATTCTTAAGCAGCTGTAAAGGATGCCAGCATTCAGTTTATCAGCCTACTTATTTGTCTAGCCTTATACACACCTTTTTTACTGCAGGTTAAATGTTAGTATTTTGTGGGGGTTTATGGAACCACTTTATGTTTAGAAGATCTGCAAAAAGGAAGACTGTAGAACTCCAGTCAGCAAGTGTTACAGAAGTTCTGTGGGTTAGGAGACACATAAAAAACTGCTGAGGACTTTGGTTATACTTGAAGTTTCTCTTTATCTCCACCTTAACATTTACAAAGCTCAGACTAGGAGAACACTAAGGGTAGTGGGTAACATGAATCTTCTGGAATGCCATATAAAATATAGGATTTCTTTTGGCCAGTTTCACATGGGTGTTTTTTATACAAAAACCCACATCTGTGCTGGTCCTACCAGTTTCCTCTTCCCTTAAGGAAGAGAAATAAGCGCCCCTACGTGTAGCTGTTGAATTCTACCCCTTCTGCCAGAAGAGATTGATTGTGTTTTTGTTGCAAGGAACTCTCTATCCTTTGTAAGCATTATGAGTTAGTTCTGGGCTGAGGTTCCATATTATGAGAGCATGGTGTTCCTTTCAAGTCTTGACTTATGAGAGTCATGAAGATCTGGAAGTACAGGGGAAACCATTGTGTGCGAAGGGCGAGTTTCCATCTGTCTTTTGAGATTGTAAAAATCAGCAGGGGGACATTGGATTCCTTTTTGGAGACCATTGCATTTGCATTTAGGATGGCATTGTGCTTCCTTCCTTTCTGGTAAAGACTGGACAAATGGATTATCTTTTGAGCTCAGAATACTACAGTGATTGGGCCTTGAATATTCAAAATCTTATGCTCAGTTTTGCAGATTTTTGGCTTCTTTCATTTCTGTTGATGAAGATTTTCAGTGCTTTTTATGAAGTTTAGAAGAGACACGCAGAATAGCCTGGGAATGGTTTTCCTCGTGGAACTTCACATTCCGTGTATACTCACAGTATACATGGGAGTCAGCATGAAGACAAAAAGTCATTTGCAAAGTTGTGGCAGAGACAACCTGGCTCTTACTACAGCTTTTAAAGTGTCTACCTTGAGTAGTAGAAGATTGTTTTAGGAAATTTGAGCAGCATAAGTCAAGGAACAAAAGGTGAATACCAAGAGGTTTTGAAAGAATCAGGCCGGTAATTACATTTCCTCCGAGATTGCATATACAGTATCTGCATTTGAAGATACGGATATCCTTCTTAACTCATGAAAAAATCCTTTAGGTCTGGTACCCTTCCTTTTTTCTTTAGCACCAAGAGTTGTAGAATGTATGTGAATGCTGTCCATCACAAACCTCAGCACCTGTTCTTGGAAGATGTTAATAAAACTACCTTAGTTGTCAAATAGCACAATCTAAATGTAGAGCGGAAATATCTTCAGCTTTGGTTCACAGATGATGCAGTCTCCCAAGACAGCATAAACGTAACCAATTCAGACTGACATCTAGAACCTTTAGTTGGGAAGGGCCATATATTACATGTTATAAATGATTTCTTGGCTATATCCCTCTCTCCAGTCATTTCTTCCTTTGCAAAACTATTGAATTCTTAGATAATTTGAAGGAACTGCCTTGGTGTTGATAGCTTTGGCTCCTTTTCTCTGTGTGATGGTGACAGTTCTGAATAGCTGGAACAGAAATAAAGCTTACTTTATGGGCAAGAGTTAGGATTGGCTTTGGTGCAGCTGTTTCATGGTTATGTCAGAAAAAGCTTTTTTATATAATTGTTTTAAATGCAACTATGAAATATGCAATGTGAAATAAGGAATAATTATTATAAGGAATAATTATTATAAGGAATATTTTTTCTGACTAGAGAATTTAGGACTTTTAAGCCTCTGGGTACAAATAAGGCCCACACAGGCTTGTGCAGTTACAACTGCATATGCAAATTAGATGTACATTTGCACAGCTGCACTTAGGTATAAACCAGTCAGTCCATCCAACTTATGTTGTCTCTGTCATTCTGTTTTCATCACCAATTATGGCTAACATCTCTGCCAGTACGCATGTGCGTCTAGCTGTAATCTCCCAGCACGCTTGTTTTATATGCAAACATATGACTTAAATAATGTCCTTTACATTTTTGAAAGCCTACATCAGCTTCCTTTTATAATGGCTATCCTAAGCTATACAACAAGCTATCTCAATAATTCATTTGCAAGTTATGAGGAAAAATGTAGAAACACATGAAGCAATGTAGACTAAATTGTATTAAAAACAAAAGTCTTTTTTTCCTCTTGAACTGCAGTTGTCTTGCTCTCTGTCCCCTTACTGCCTTCGTGCTCTAAGTCTCTGGCTGCCATCTTCCTAGGGCAAGATCATGCTGTTTTCTCATTTGTATATTTGCTGCAACTTTTTGTGCACCCATCATGCTTTTACCCACTAATCTCATGGCACTCTGTTCATTTAGTTCCCTTCCCTGGAAAACAGTGACCAGCATTTAACACAAAGACCTTAAATATACTACTTTTAATTTCAACTGTAGGAACTTAACATAGTAAAGGGAAAAGTTTAAAATGACAGAAATTGGACGTATGCATCCATCTTCCCGTAACTTGTTCTATCCTCCAGAGGGGGACTCCGATGTGTTCATTTTTCTCAGACATCCAAGCCTCAAGTTTACCTTATTTCAAAATACCACTTCTCATTATCTTTCCAGAATGTGCTCCCCTGTTACTGGTCCAGAATTTCTACTGTTGGTTTCTTAGGTGGGTTGCTGTTGCTCTCCCTAGGTTTATCACCTAAGCACCTAGTAACTGAATCAGCACATTACAAAAGATGAGAGATAAAGTCTATTCTACTTGGACATCTAAAGAGAATGTGCAGTATTAAGAGGCTATTACAGTTAATTTCAAATCATCACAGTATATGCAGCAAAACAATAATATAGATTATATATAAGGAGGACTTTAGAGTGACTTAAGACTATTCAAATGCTTTATCAGTTTTTGTATAAAAGCTCTGTATATAATTAATATAGAAACTATTAAAAACTGTATTAACAAATGGTTAATGAAGCATAATATACTTCAGTGGGTTAATTGATTATTATGGTTCTATGTACAGCCTCTTAGAAGACCTTGATGTAGTTACAATCTCTTGTAACATATACCAAGTTTACAGTATTCCCTAATACAGCTCTTCATCATTTTGTAACCACTAATTTACTTATAATGAGAACTAAAAATGCAGACATACAGAACTCGACTGGCAAAGAACCAGTGTGGCAGGAAACAAGTTTCTGTTGTCAACATTTCTTTATTCTTCTTTAAATAATAAACAACTTCGTGCTGGCAAATGTGCAGTACAAAATATTCTTGCACAATCTTCAAACTACCCAACTCTCGTGTACACCAGAGCTCTGTGGCTTTTCAAATGTTCTGACTGCTGCCTACAGAAGAAAAGGATAGTTTCTACTACCAGTATCACTAAGAGCAAAATTAGCACTGTGTAATCTGAGAAGCCAATATCCAGGTTCTGGTCAGTTCTTCACATCAGATCATTTATGTGGAAGAAGCAGTGTTCTGTCAGACCTGCTTAACTTGTCCCCTTGCCATTCACTGGCTGGTTTTCTGTGGTGGTTTCTTCCATGTGGGCCAGATGAGCAAGTATTTTGTGGTAAAGCATAAATTTCTTCTGCCAAGAACATTTGTGTGCATCTGTGAGAAAGTGCTTTTACACTTCTGCACAGCTTTTCTCTGTGTACACGAAGAAGTCAGTCAGAGATGATAACCTGCTCTCCCCATGTATGGATGTTATCTGGAGTTAGATGTGTGGAAAGAAGAATAGGGTGTTTCAGTTCCTATGTCAGCTCCTAAAACTATGTTTGTTATTGTACTGTCTCGGTGGAAAACTGTGCATTAAGGGACATAGCTAACATTTGCTATAGTCTCTTTATTTTCTCATGCTGGCTTTGTTTCATGTACAAATTGAAACAAATGTCCTGGGCAGTGTATTTTTTCATCTGGGAGAGGAGAGGGTTTTTGAATATAGTAATTACTTTATATATATTCTGGAGGACTATGGAAATCACCTTGCACTTGAAGTAGGTGACATTTGCAATGAATTGCAAGTTCTCTAGGGAGTGAGTACATTCTGCAGAGTCAGACTGGCACCCATGGCACTTCTGGATGTGCTCAGAGCAGCTTTGCCTGTACTGTACAATCCTACAACCTCAAAGAGCCAAGTTATTGACCACACAATTCAGTCTGGCACCCATGGCACTTCTGGATGTGCACAGAGCAGCTTTGCCTGTACTGTACAATCCTACAACCTCAAAGAGCCAAGTTGTTGACCATGCAATTTAAACAGTCTTTTTGAACACTTTGTTTTCAGTGCAAAAAAAATCAGGTGGAGGAAATCCTACCTGTGAAAATAAAATTACAATGCTCAGCAGCAAGTGGAGCTGTGCTTTTCACTGTCTAGAGGCAGTCTGGATTTATCCAACTATTTGCTGTCTGGGACAGTTCTACACAGCATGAGGTTTCTGGCTCTCTAACCATCTACAATTCTTGGATTTTGTATCTGCTTAGGGCTTTTTTTTCCTCTCTCTCTTTTTGTGGTTTTCTTTCCTGTCCTTATTCTGCCTGATTCTCAGAACAGCAGGCAATCTTCGCAGAAACAGATGCTAAATAGTCTGCAGCCAACAGCAAAGGAGTACCTGGATTGTTGTATTTTAACAACATTTCTATTTTCAAATAAATCATTTTGTATATATTTTAAATGCCAATGGAAACAGAGGTGACAATAAATCAAATAAAAGAATCAAACTCAGCCTCAGCATTTGAAACATGGACTTTGGCATCTAAAATGAAGAGTTGCTTTGGTCTGCTTCAGCTTCTGTAGTCTAGCTATCAGAGAGAGGCAGAAGCTCAGAGTATAGCTATTTCTCCTGTGTATTTCCCCTTGCCCTTCAAAATCCACAGCCAGGAGACTTTGAACAGCACTCATACTTAAGCCTGTGGTTTGAAGATGAAGTTTGCAGATGAGTATGGCTATTTTAGGACTTTTCATTCTGTGATTTCTGCAAGTTGGCTAAAACTGCCAGAAGTATGGCCCCACCTGCTCCACTTTGCTTTCTTTAAGGTAGCTTCTGATAGCAGTCATAATGGTCTGGGACAGCCTTTGTTCCACCAGGAGTGTAAGCATGGACAGCCTTGGAGAGGGGTGCATTGGCAGCAGGCTACACAGCATCCCTCTGTTCTCACTTCCTAAATTGCAGGCCAGAAGAACCTGACCCATAACTTTTTGTACAGTTATTGATACAAATCTATCCCTGGTGTTATCCCTGTTATGACTTATCAGTCTGTATTTGGCTCATTAACATTTTAATAACATTCTTCTTGAAGAGAATGCTTTGAGCAAATTGCAGTTTATGGTGTTTCTAGGAAGATAAGTTTATTTCCAGCTAATATGAACCACAGCTCACTGGGACTAATGTAATGCAGCCTGTGTTACAAGTGTGATTAGTTTTATATCCTATTTTCTTTCCTCCCTCAGAGGATTATGCCCAGCTGTGCAACATCCCTGTTCCAGGATCTCGACGGCCATATGGACAAGATGCTTTGGTTGACTTTGAGGAGCACTACACTCCAGAAACTAATCCATACTTCGTAGAAGACCGTAAGCAAGTTTCTCTTATGTAAAATACTTCAAATGAAGGTTGTAACTTGGATTACTGCCCTGTAGCTGGCTTCATTCTTCTGTTTGCTTCTAAGTAATGTAGCCTATTTATGTTTTAGTTATTCCTATGACACTAGCTTTCAGTCAGGTGTTCTGGTTCAAGAGCCAGTGTTGTATAAGAGTCCAGTTGGGCTCAGGCTACAATATTAATTTTTAATATAGTGAAATAGTTTGTGCCAAGTGTATTAGATTTGTATTTACCAACAGATTTACAGCTAAGGGTCAAAAAGATTGCCTGTTTTCCTTCTCACAAATTAATTTTCCTTTGGCGCATAGGACAGATTTTTTTCAGAGTGCAGTTATTTTAAAAGGGGGAGAAAGAAATCTCTTCAGGCCAGCTTTCCATGATTTTCCAGGAGAATTTATATGGGGTAAATGGAGACCAAGCAAGTCGTTCTTGCTCAACAGAGATGTAGAGCACAGTATGCTCAGAGAGTATGCATTCATATAGCTTTCAGGCTAGATGGAATGGCCTACCAAGCAGGAGATAAAGAATTGTGTACATTTACTTTGTGAGTATAATATGAGTATACTTGAGGAGGAATATGAGGGTTCTTTATGGGCCTGGCCAAGCAAACTATGAAGACATGCGGGAGAGGAATGCTCACAGATCTCAGCAACTTCCTCAAGATCAGCCATCCTGTAAAGGTCCAGTATATTTCATCACATTTTTGGACAAGAAAAGTGGAGCATCAAAAGGGACTTGTAACTTCCTGTGCTTTATAAATATGGCCCTGTCATGGTTTAAGCCCAGCTGTAACTCGCGCAGTTTTTCTCTCACTCGACTCTCTCTTCCCCCCCCTCGAAAGATGGCTTGGTAGCAAATATGATAGATAAAATACTGAGGGGAAAAGAAGCATTTTGCAAGTTATATACGCCATTGTGAATAAATACAATAAAATTGTGGACAGTTTTGAATTCAGAGCTGAGTCCCCTGTCATAGGCACAGAGGCTTAAGACATCATGTCTCTTGCTCCCATCCTACACTGAGTCAGATAGAGTAGCAGCCAAATACATAAGAAACCCCAGAACACATTCTGTCTTGATCAGAGGTGTATTCCTTGACAGATACAGTTGCCACATGTTTAGGGCATCAAAAACATCAAGGTCACACTCCTGCTATGGTCTATATGAGGAATACAAAATGCCCATCCTGTGGCAGGCCCATGCACATAGATGCAATGTTTGTCACCTGTGTGCAATCAGCTTCCACAGAAACAATACAACATATTTGAATTACAACCCAGGTCCCGTCCAGCTGGTTTGTATTTTGTGTAGTTGAATTTGCTGTAAGTGATAAATATTTTGGGTGTAGCAAGTTAAAATTACAACATGCTGTATTTATACGAGGAAGAGAAAAAAGTACAGCTATATGTGTGTATGTATATAGGTACATGCATATATATGTAGATATATATTACATGTCAAATATGATACCTTTTATTTATTTAAAAAATAGCTCTGTTGCAGGGGGGCCTATTTCCCTTTCTTGGTACTATTTGTTTTTTAATGTAGCAGAGGTCTTCATTTTAAAAGACTCTCATCAACCCTATGCAAGCTGTATTAGAAATTAAACTTGGTCAATTTTCTTACTCCATTGTTACCATACATCGTAACAGCTTGCTCAGTATCCTCAGTATTACTGCACTGAAATGTGATTTATTAGGTTCATTGAAAAGATTGTAATATTTCCTAGATAATGTACGCTTGTATATATTCTGTGTATTATATATGTGCTTGAGATGTGGCGTATGTCAGCAAGTATCTGTCACATTGTGCTCAGAGTCTCCAGAATTCATTCAGTGTTAAGACTGACCACCGTGATCCTCACTAAGAATCCCACTCTGCTAGAGAAAATCCAGCACAGAAATAGTGTATGGAGTCAAAGAGAGGGGGAGTGGGAATGAAACTACAGAAGTTAAATGGAGGATGATACAGAAAGGGCAGAGTAGGACAAACAAAGCAGGGCAAGAGAAAAAGGGTGCCTCAAGAACCAAGACAGGATGGAGTAAATACAGAAAGATGGGAGAACAAGTGCAGGGAAAGAGAAATTTATATTCCTCAGTAGCTTTACAAATCTACATATCACAGCTGTTGCAGCAATCTAAATCAGTAAATGGGATTTAGATAAACCAGTGGTTTGTTTGTGCAGTCACTGTATTAATTATATGTCATGGGGCAGATGGGGAGGTATATCCTACTCTATTCCACTCCAGCTCCAAAATTCTCTTCCATTTCTATGCTATATATTAATTATGCTGTTAAACCTACAACTCCCAGATATTCTCAACTTTTCCCTCAAAAGTCTTTCTGATGTAATGGGCTGCCATCTGCAGTCCTGTAATATCACTGCTCCACGAATAGAAAACTAGTGAAAAAATATTGTGCATGACTAACAGAAACAATTCAGTCCTAGAGAGAATCTCTAAACACATAAAAAGTCAAGTAACTTTTGACATATATATCCTTCCTTATACATAAAAGCATAACTGTCAAAAAAAGCCCTATGACAGGGAGCACAAAAGGCATTGTACAAGCGAATACAAAGACAACTCTAGCTTTGACTACTTACCACCTAGAATTATGGCAAGGAGCAATTGGTAGATTATAGGTATTTATACTGGCACTAGTCACAGAAGTACAAGCCAAAGGGTTGTTAACCAAAACCACAACAGGAAAGCAGTCACTGATTTCTTCTTATTTTCCTTTAAGGCAGTTGAGATTGATGTTGGGGTTTTTTTAATATGTTTTCTTGTGGAGAAATGAGAATGTAGTTCTCCCTCTACCCTCATCTTATTTTTCTAGTGTACTGTTGTAAGGAGCTTTTACCCCAAACATCACTACCACTTCTTACCTTTCTTTCCATAAAGTTTGATACACATAATTCAAAGTGCTATTAAGAAAACACTCATTTATCCTATAAAAAAACTCTCAAATTATGCAGTTTCCTTTAAAAAAAAAGGCAACAAAAAAACACAGACTTTTTACTCAAAAAATATAGAGTTCACAAAGTTATTCAGTTTTCATCTTGAAACATATCACAGTACTTTTCTAATGCTTTTAAAACTCCAGATGGTACAGATCTGCTAAAGCTGACCTATTTTCTGCAAAGTCAAGTCACATTCCAATAAACTTCTGAGAGAATTTCAGACTCCCACTTTGCATTTAGTTATACTGCTTCAACAGCTCTGTAACTTGTTTGCGATACTTTCTCCACCAAGGTTTTCTGAACAGCTTTGAGGAGTTGCAAGCAGAGGAATGTGGTATACTGAATGGATGTGAAAATGGCCGATGTGTAAGAGTCCAAGAAGGCTACACCTGCGACTGCTTTGATGGTTATCATTTGGACATGGCCAAAATGACTTGTGTTGGTGAGGACAACGTGTTCATTTTCTTCTGTTTGTCAGTTTACTCAGTTGCCTAAAGAGGGGCTGGAACAAAGGGGTTAAGAGATTATCACTTGAACTGCATTACAGATGCCAACTTTGATTTACTGCAGAGGCCAGTGAATATTGTTACAGAAATAATTATGTTTGCGTTCCTCAGTTCATCTTGGTCATTACAGCTGTGTTCAGTTAAGAGCCTAGAAATGAGCAGACACATTTGTGTAATGACACGTAAACTAATATCAACGATTTAACACTAATATATGGAACACATGTTTTCAAAGGCTTTAATGAGCTAAGAGAATGGAACTGGAGCCAAAGTAGAAGAGAAATTTCAGGAGCATTATTTAGAGAGGTTGAAATCACCTAAATATGCAGATAACCACTTGGTAGGGTTTGGCCTGATTCTCCCTGATTTCAACAATCAACAGACTCAACTATTGCTTTCACTCTCAAACTAGTATATCTGCACAACTGCTAACCAGAGCATCTAATGGCTATGTCTTCAGTTAAAACCACAAAGCATTGGAATGGCATGTGTCAGTAGAAGATGAAGCAAATAACACCCCTTAGTGCACCATCTTAATAGAGACCGTGTGCAGGTATTTCAATTTAAGGTCTGTGCTAACTTTCCTAGCATTATGCTTCATAGCCCACACCTGAGGTCTCCCAGCTGTATCATGTTAAGCTGCCTGCATGCCTTCTAATCTTCAGGGCTTTATGGCAAGCTGGTCTTAGCAAGAAAAGATGTAGCTCCTGTGTATTTCAAGCCAACGCTGCACAACATTGAGTGCAGGTAATTTGCTGTTCAGTGTTATTCGGTTGATGACAACAACAGTTCCTAAAGTATTTAATTTCTTAAAAATATGGATATTATACTAAGAACTTGGAGCATCTTTCTTACAAGCCACTTTTCAGTTATCAGCTCAAAACCTGAGGTTTTAATATTTAATATTTTAAAACATAAGTTAGTAAATTTTTGGTCTGCAGCTTAGGCTAAGCTTGAATTTTGTAATTTAACAATTTAAGGCCATTTAATCAGCTATTTATTTTCTCTGAGAACTTCCATCTCTTCCCAACTCATTTGTACTGCCTTTGACCCAGCCTACTTCCACCTGATCTGAAATGAAGATAAAGTTCTGAGTGTATTCATACAGCACATTCTACTCCTGACAATGCTGGAAATAAACGAGTTTTACCTACACACCAGACTTAAGTACTTGTCTTTTGATGTCCCCTTTTTGCAGATGTGAATGAGTGCAACGAGCTGAACAACAGGATGTCCCTCTGCAAGAATGCCAAATGCATTAACACAGAAGGTTCGTACAAGTGCTTGTGTCTCCCAGGGTACGTACCTTCAGATAAGCCAAACTACTGCACACCACTGAACTCAGAACTGTACAGTGAACTGGAGTAGAGGAAAATATCCATATCCTAAGCCCATATACTCTGCACTGTATAAAGAAAAGGAAGAAAAGTATTTAAATTGAGAAGGCACCAGTGTAGCGAACGTAAGGGGAGAAAAGCATTAAAATGTGTCAAAGATGAAACATGATGGGCTGATTGTATGTCAGCTTTGCTGAAGTGGCAGACCAAATGGACACATTGCTCTGTATGAAAGAATCAATCAAGTATATAGTGTGTTCATACGAAAAAATATCTTTGAAAATAATCAAAAACAGTGCTGTTATTTTAAACAGAAGAGCTTTGTTTTTTTGGTTTGTTTTGTTGTTTTGGTTTTGTTTTACTATTGCTTGATTAATTTGGCATTTAAATAGTGATGGAGATATTTTATATTACTATGTCATTTTCTGATTGTTCAGTTCCTTGTCTACTGTTTCTTTTCAGACCTTTTTTCTGATCAGTACAAATTCTATGATACAGATATTTTTAGGCCATTTTATAGGAACTGTTACACAGGGTAATGCTTCTCCTTCTCGGGAACATTGGTCAGTGACTTCTTTTTCATTTGCTAGTTGTCTGCCCTGTGGAGCAGGCACCATTTGTTTTGAAATGTTTATATACCTTGGCGAAAAGTCCTTATATTCAGTTTTTATTCTGTATGGTTGTTACTGCACTTAAAGTCTTTAGAACCTTTCTTGCCAAGTTCAAAGCTGCTAGTGGACAACATTGGATTCCTTTTGTACATTAAAACTAAAGATTTTAGCTCACAACTGTATTGTAATGTGTAAATTGAACACAAGAGAGGTCTTGTATGATTACCCTAACATATTAAAGCTGTATATTAAAACTCAATAAAAATAACCTTTTTTTAGAAAAAATAATGTTTACTAATTGTAGGCATTTTTTGATTAGTGTTTCTATTACAAGAATCAACCCCTCAGGTGTTTGCAGTACTAGAAGGAATTTACATTGCAACAGTTATGGGGAGTTGTCTGGCTGTTTTTTCCTTCTCATGCTGTTTTAATAAGACCAGAATCTGAATCAGTTAATGCTTTAAGTTGGACTTCAGAGGGAAGATTTCAAACACAGACCTACAGAAACTGTTTGACTTGGAAGCTGATTCCCTTGGAATTTTTCTTCTTTCCTGTTTTAGGCATGTTTCCCACTAAATCTGCAAGTAAGGCTCTTCAATATCATGGCCTGGTTTTAAGAAACTACTGAAAAGAAGGGGGAGAATTTCCTTTCTTGGTGTACCATCAGCTCTATTTTTCAGTGGTAGGAGAGAAAGAGATTAGGAGACTGACAGATGTTTCACTTTGTCCTTCTCCAGAGTGAAATAATTTGCTTTGGAAATCCCAAAACAGGTCCTTTTGATATTTTCCAAGTGAAACATTTTTGCTGTGTCTTTTAGACCTGCCCTGCATTAAAAGGAAAAGGATAACACGAGACTTCAAAAAGTGAGTCAAATTGGATCCAACTGTTCGAAAATGAGATTTTTATTTCTTGTTTCACCGGAAAAAAAAAAAAAAATAACTTGCCTTGAATTTGAATAAGATTTCTTTTCCAATATTTAGGTCAAACAAAAAATATCATAAGTTGTATTCTGTTCAGTACTGTGCACTCAGTAGATCTTATTAAAGCCCAGTAAAGATCTTATTAAAGTGCCTGTTAATATGCAGAAGCATCTGTCCTTCCCAGGGTCCCTCCTCTCTATCTGTTGTAATTTGACAGTAAGAGTAGTGAAGATATTGCAGGTTTAAGATCTGATTGTATGTTAAAATACAAGATCTTTAAGGAAGAGACCCTTTGTAAGTTGTCCAACTTCCCTGACTTTTCTAGAATTAAGCAGGAGATGGGTGGAGGGCCAGTTACTCTTTGTGAGCGAAAAGAGGTGCAATACAAACACTAGAGCTGGTCTGTAATAAAAAAAAATAAGAATTCTTGCTTTCCTGCTGTGGTTAAGAAGGAAGAAACGTCTGGTCTTGCTAGGGAATTCTGTAACTACAGAGCTCTTAATTGTCCTGTTTAAGGTTAATCCTATGATCTAATAAAAAATGAGGTCACAGTTACAACCTTTCACTACGTCTATTTTCATCTATCATGAAAATTCATAGACGAGACAGGGCTTCCCCAACTCCCACCTCCAGACAGCCTCTTCCTACTTCAGTCACCTCTGAAAACGGCCTAGGACCAACAGATGCCATTGCAGTTGGCACTCCAGCCTCATAGTTTTTTACATCCCAGTGCTCCTTTAATCCTTCTCTAGCAAGGGAGTTAAAATGGCAGTCTGAGTCTCCCCTTTTCCTTGGAGTACACCAGTATGACAGCTGAGGAAATAGCACTCAAACTTCAGTACCCTTAGAAGTCTTCACCTGGGGACAAATACTCCTGAGCACGTAATTCTAGCCGTAAGATTGGCTCCTTACTGATTTATTACATCTTTTTTAAAACAAGTTGTGAATTGCCTGAGAATCTAACATTCTTGGACAATATACCCTACAACCCTCTTACTTTGTGTTATTTCAGACAAAAAAAAAAACAACCCAAAGCCAAGCTCTTCAGTGAGCAACAAAACTAAAATGAACCTTGAATTCTTATAACTTCTTCTCTTAACTCTCCCGTCAGCAGACTAACTCCAGCGCTGGGTCCTTGCATGTTTGCCTTGCTCAACAAGCACAGGCAGCACCCATCTGCAGCTATGGGTGCCTGGACAGAATGATGGATGCAGACATGACATGACTGCTGCCCAACGAAATATTGTCCATGCTCCCAGCAAGGAAGGATAGTTGGGTTATTTGTCTCTAGGTGTCCATCAAACTTTACAGACCTCAGATTGTACTGGTCTTTTTGGCTTGTTTGCCTTGCACACATGGTTGAAATTGGTCATGGGGTTAAAAGCTACCACTAGGCTCTGTCTCCATAGAAAACAAACCAACCAGTAAACCTAAGTTTAAGTGGCCCCTTGGCCTATCAATTTCTGTAACCAGCAATTCACTAAAGAGGTTTTTGTATGTCCAGCCATCTTCCATTTTCCCTGGCTGGTTCAAGAGAGTTGTATTTGGCCCAAGACCTGAATGAAGATTGAAAACATTCTTCAATAGCCATGTCCTTATCAAGCTGCACTCTTCCATTACAGATAATATATAAGCAAACAATGTCCTGTGTGCATGCTTCTGTTTTTTCCTTTTGCCTCTTCTTACTTCTAATTTGCATTAAAACATATACAAAGAGACAAAAGCAGACCAAACTGCCTAAACTCCACTTAGGTCCCAGTGCTTGGTATTCCACGTTGCCTGGCTCCAGGCCTTCAGAAATGCTTTAACAAAGGAACCACAATTGAGGGAATTAAATGTAATTCAGCCCATTGGACTTCAGCCTCTGGAGCCCACCTACTTTGCCCCAGTGTAGCAAGGCTGGTTCTGTCATTTCACCTGGAAAGCTGCAGGGCTTAGAAACACAATTTTGATTCATAGTTAAACATTTCTTTAAATGGTGGTTGGGCACCATGGATGTAGCCATTTACTTGTTACAAGAGCTGCGGTTTTGGTGAGAGCCCTCAAAATAAAGAAACCACCACATACAATTCCATGATTCAAGTTTCTGAGTGCAGCAAAGTCTGGAACTGATTACAATTTATACTAAATGGCACCGATACTTTTTACATCCATATGGATCCCCTAAAAAAAAAAAAAAAAAAAAATTAGTGCTTTTTCAGCCAGTCATTTCCTTGTTACAAAAAGTAAAATTGCTGACATGGTGGAACAAAATTCTGCTGGTTTCCTTATAATGCTGCTGTGTTAATAAGCATGGAGTTACTACAGAACTAGAGTTGCAGGCATTTTAGATAGACATTTAATATGAATAGATACTTTGATGCTGGGATCCTATTCAGTTAAAAATTAGCCAATGTTAAAACTATTCAAAGTGATCACTAACATTCCTTGGGAAAAACTGTCACAGCTGGACAAATCACTTCAAGAGACAAAACTGACACTCATGACAAAAATTCAGCTAGTCTGTGGCAACTGACACAAATCAATTCCTAACTAAGTCCGAAAACACTAAGGGCACTGAAATTGTTAGCTCACAATAATCCTTACCCTCATGTGGGTTTGAATCTCAGTTTGGTAGCAGAGGGGCTACTGGCTTTGGCATTCTTTCCTAACTTCTCAAAAGGAAAGGTGACAGCCCCATAAGAGTGTTTCATGGGCCTGATCTGGCCAGCAGTTAAACCACAGTACATTCCTTCAAAGTGCACAGCAAACTTACAAACCCCGCTGCTGCCTCTAGAAGAGACTACAGTATTGTTCTTTTAATAATGCCACCCACTTTGAAGAGTAGCTTGTACTTGCTGGGGACTCTGGTAACACCAAACAGGCCAATGGAGATATTAAGTAGCCATTCAAACAGGCTTTCCTGAATGTGTGTCACAGAAGCTACTGCTCACTTCTGAGATTGTTATTTGGTATATTTGGTATTTGCATAGCTTTTTCTATCAGAAGATCTGAAATGTACCTAGGGAAGCTAAATTATGTACCCGAAAGAGAAGCAGGAACACTAAAAATGAATGAATGAGGAAAATCTGCTGTTTGCTAAGGGCTTCCCAATGAGTGAAAATATGAGCTTGGGAGAGAGTAACAGCATTCCTTGAGAGAATGCCAGTACTCAAGCTAGTCACTGTATATGCCTGCAAGAATTACATCGCAGAGCAGGAGAACTAGAAAATTTGGACCCGCCTGGGGCAGCAACTCTGCAGCTGTGTCTGCACACAAAGCTGTGAAAGATCTTGAACCTGAGCACCATATCACCCCACCAAGCTTTACCATTTGAGCACTCATGTACCAAAAAGAGAACATATGTTGAAACAGGATTATCCTGTGATAACCTGCAAGAGTAGGTGATTTTACTACCTGGTAGGAAAAGAATGACATAAACCAAAGAAATGCAGGGTGTCAGCTATGTTAGATTTCATTCAAGACCGCTAAATCACCATATACATGTTTTGACTCAGAGATTCCTAAAGAAAGTCTTCAGGCTGCCTGTTCTGTCCCAGCTGTGTCTGAGCCCTGTGATTGCTCTGTTCTTCTCCCTCTCAAGCTATAGGCCTGGGAAGATACCGCTGCTCCTCAGCAACTGGGCAACCTCATTGAACTTTGAAGTTTGTACTAGAGGCTCCCAAGGTTCCTTCCAAGATATATTTTTTTTCCTTGAGAGGAGGCTGTGACCTAACACAGGAGCCTCTTCTCCCTAGCCTTAAGTAAGACAGGGAGCTTGACAAAGGGTATGTGACCCCGTCCCCATTGTCTCGCACACCTAAGCATGTGCAAGGAGTGTGCCTTTCACTTTGGAGAAAATATAACACCAATCTGCTCAGCTTGTCTCCCAAGCATCCCATCCAGAAGGAGCATTATGCATAATGTTCGCTGTTGCTTGCTAATGACCAGTATGTTCTTGAAGAGTTAAGTGTCAACCTCAGGTGGAAAGGAAGTTCTGCAGTGAAGATTTTGTCCTGATAAAAGACACAGAGAGGGAGGAAATTAGGGTATTCTTATTTCTTTCTACACTGCCTTTCTCTTCCCCTCAAGTCATATTTTGCCATACACTGCTTTCCATTAGCTCTGAACCAAGGGGGATGGAGAGGATACTGCTAACCAGGATGGAAAATTTCTACATGACAATTTCAGCATCACCTCCAATCCCTATCTACTCACACTGCCAGGACTCATTCTGGCCTGGATTTTTCCAAAGCACTCCATATTGATTTAGCTCTCCTCTCACCAAAGCCTGTGGCACCTCCATGGATTCCAGTGGGAGTAGAGCAAAGGCTGTGCCAAGCTCTTTTGAAAAATCTCACCATGTGTGTTTAATGAGGAATGTCTCTTGCAGAAAGCTTTGAGTAGAACAAAGCAAATTTTTTATTTCTTTCACATTAAAAGCTTAATTTCTGCCACTTCTCATCCAGGATGTAACTGCGTGGAAGGGTGGGTAAGACCTGTTCCAAAATTCCCAGCAGGATATAGACTGTTTCCACCTAAAACTGAACTAGACCTCTCTGTCATCTAAATGGTCCCTGACTCTTGTGAGTGAGCACCATTCTCAGGATTCACACATACCTTCCTGCTGCAGGCAGCCATCCAGCTCAACTCTGGCCCCAAGGGCATTCCCCGCTTTCTGTCCCATCCAATACTCCTGTCCAGCGCCAGTCCTCACTGTAGTCCTGCTTCTGTTTTTCACCTCCAGCACATCCTGTCATTTGCTCACTGCCCAAAGCCTCAGCATCCCATGTACCCATTCCTTCCTGTTCATTGGCACTGGACTCCACAAAGTAGTTTTCAGTCTCTAAATACAGACTTGGCATGTGGTGAAACTGACAGCTGCTATAAGGTACTTAGAAAGATCTTACATCAGGATAAACTGATCACAGCAATCTCTTTCCTCACAGAAATGGCATCACCACCAAGTCAGTTTTGTATTCTTCCCAAAACTATGCAGAGACATGTGACATGTTCATTTTCCTTCGTTTACCCTAGGCAAGATTTTAGCAATGAGTGAAGTGCAGAGGAGGGCCACAAGGATGATCAGGGGACTGGAGCATCTCCCCTATGAAGACAGGCTGAAAGAGTTGGGGCTGTTCAGCCTGGAGAAGAGAAGGCTGCGCGGAGACCTCATAGCAGCCTTCCAGTATCTGAAGGGGGCCTATAGGGATGCTGGGGAGAGACTCTTCATGAGGGACTGTAGTGAGAGGACAAGGGGTAATGGGTTCAAACTTGAACAGGGAAAGTTTAGATTGGATCTGAGGAAGAAATTCTTTACTGTAAGGGTGGTGAGGCACTGGAATGGGTTGCGCAGGGAGGTTGTGAATGCTCCATCGCTGGCAGTGCTCAAGGCCGGGTTGGATATAGCCTTGGGTGGCATGGTTTAGTGTGAGGTGTCCCTGCCCATAGTAGGGGGGTTGGAACTATGATTCTTCGGCATGCAGCATCACCAAACTGATTGAATAGCAAACATGGAATAAGGAAGTTTCAAAAATAAAGCAGGAAAAGGAAATCCTTTGATTTGCACAAACAGTGAGCTGAATGAACATGGAATTTTCATTCACGTTTGCTCATACTTAAATGTCCTTTTTTTAAAATCCCTTAAGCTGAAAAGAAAAAAAGGAGATATATTAACTCTATTATTCATTGCAATGTTAGTTAATTTCAGTACATTGAAGATAAAGCAGATAATACACAGCTTTTGAGGGTTTCATTATTGAATATAAACAATACATAGTACACCCATATATATATATTAGTTTCACATCTGGTAATAGTTCTGGTATGGGGTTATTCCACCAGAAGGCAGCAAGAACTATTTTCTGTCATGCTAGCCCTGACTTCATCCAGTAAAACTGGGTTTATGTTTGGGTGTTTGCTAAAAACATTACATCTACCACATACTAAACCTAACAAACCACTTGCAAATGTGTACCACAAGGATGATAGTCTAGGAAAATCTAACATGACAGGTATTTTCCCTGTCTAAACCTGTAACTCAAAACCTCTCTAAAAGACTCAGCAGCATACAGGACTCAAGGGCAAGGACCTTGAGCAAAAGATCCTTGCACATGGTCTTCTAGCCTCCAAGGCAGACCAAAAAAACAATTCAAAACAATTCAAAACTACGAGCAATAGAGTGCTTAGAACTTTTGAAAGCAATCTAGCAAAGCCAGAAAAAAATTGCTAATTACAATTTTTTTGTATGTTTCAAAACAAGTGGTATATCACTGAACCCCTCCAACTCCCCTGTTGGCCACACAGAATGGTTATGTTGGACATAGTCTTGGGTGGCATGGTTTAGTGGGAGGTGTCCCTGCCCATAGCAGGGGGGTTGGAACTAGATGATCTTAAGGTTCTTTCCAACCCTAACTATTCTATGATTCTATGAAACACCAATTTATAATTAAATTTACTTATCATTAAATGACAAATAGCAACAGTCAAACCAAACCTTTTTAAACTCTGAATTCTGGGGTTTGAGTTGCCCTCACATAAAGCATTTTATTGTAGGGTCATAAACAGCATGAAGTATCTGCACCTTGCAAAAGGTATTCACTTTATAATTAATAAATATTAATAAAAGTTAATGGACTTTTTCCATTGTGCAACCAGCAGAAGATCTGAATTCAGCACCTTCTGTTCAAGCACTGGATAGAAATATAAGCAAGCGTCATAAAGGCTGGAGAGACAGCAGAAGCAATAAAGCTCTTATAATTTGGGCTGAAAACCGCCAAAGAGGGCTCCTGGGAAGCCGACCTTTCCCGAGTTTTAACAGCAGATACTTTTCCTTCTGCCTTTGTCACTAGAGGTCAGCACAGCATCTGAAGTGCCACATTGTTCTTGTTCAAGGAATCATAAAACAACCCACAACACTGAGGCAAGCAGGGCCTTTAGAAACAGCTCCAAGTCAACCAAAACGTGAAGCCTCACAAACAGAACACAGCAACAACCAAAAAACCAGAATCCAAAAGCCAGAGTAAAAGCATGCTACAAGTTTAAAGGTCCCAACAAAGCAATTAGAGTCTAAAAATGGCTATTTAAAAAAAGAACCATTAGCCTAATGTAAAAGCTGTCACCTAAAAATCCCAGCTGACTAACATTCTGAGGACTCTTCCTGATGTGTGACAAACTATTTTATCTCCCTGCACAACAGAATTCCTACCCTCAGCTGTGAGCAGCTGGTTGAGCTCATGTAAATCTAACACATACATATAGGTCAAGGAGATAGGGAAAGCATTAACTGTGCTGGAGCAAAGCCTAGGAATCCAGAGAAAAAAAAAACACAGACAGACACTCATCTCCCCAACACAACAAAACAGATATCCACTGTGTGATCCTTGTCCCTCTTAAGTCACCGGAGAAACCTAGTAATTAGTGAGTCTCACTGTGAACACTGCTATTCCTATCTCCCGGGGCCTCTCAAAGTCCCACTTAATGTCAGCCAGGAGCTGACATGCTATCACAGCACCTGACAGGAACCATGAATGAGTAACTCTTCCTCTTCCCTTCAGAAGAGGAGACTCTGGCAGTCAGCTGCTCTGAGACAGGTGCAAGCAACAGAGATTCGGCACTGAAGAGATGTCACCTTGCTGCCAAATCAGTCACCTCTTGCAGTGCATGTGCCTGAAAAAGGACCAGTGTTTCAGTATGATTTATGGTGTCCAATTCACTACCTCAGCAGAGGAGCCTACGTTTGTCAGTATGACCCAAACTCCAACAGAGAACTGTGGAGCTGTATCCCAAAAAGCCATTTAGTACAGACTGCCAGTGGCAGCAACATGGTTTGCACTACAGTGTATTGGATAAACTGACACAACAGTGTTTAGCACAATGCGTCTTCTCTGTTGGCAGTACAGGAAAGCAACACTTTGAAATTCAGAAATGTTTGGTCAGCAAATAGAAGCCCCTTGGAATAGTGGCAATGGAAGCTACAGGAGAAAAAATTCACACTAACATACAGGGAAAGTAATTCATCTCGGTCAATGAATTATTGTGAGGGGAAGCTAGCATAAATGACGACCAAATTCCATCAGTCTAACAAAACGCAGATGGATTTAGCTGCTTTAAAATATTTCCTTTCCTTATCTACACCCAGCTACAAAGGATAAGTAAAATGATGTGCACACATGTTAGATCTAGCAACAACAAAAAAGTTAACAGAGTCCTGTAGGGAAGTCTTTTTGCATGAGATGCATTACCTGTAAAACACATTGTTGTTCTTCTATTAGCACGTTATACACAAAGGAGGAAACAATTTCTCCCTGCTATATGTTTTCTCACCCTTTTTTCTTGGAAACTTCAGTTCTAAAAGACACAAAATAAATGTAAGAGTACAATAAATGTAAGAAGAAAGATCAAACATGCAAAGGCTGAAGTGCAGGACTATCATGCCTGATGTCTTCTAGCCATGATACCTTTGAGTCATAGCACAAATCTGTAAAAAATGGACACTCTTTTGTGCCAAGTGCTTTAAAAGAGGCTTTCTCTCAACAGAGGTATAAAATGAGAAAATAAGATGGTTATGGATGGAAAAAGTATACAAGGAAATTATAAGATAATGCTAATAATAGTGACATCAGCTGCCTATCCCATACAAACAAGGGATGCAGTCAGGAATGGGGACTTCTGACGCAGCATCCTGAGCAGCCAGGAGAGCAGAGAAGCCATTTACGTACAAGGATGGGCAGCACCAGAAGATGAACTTTTGGAAGATAATTTCTGAGAATTCAGGAACCTGCTGAATTTTTCAGTTGCCCCTTTTACCTTCTTGGAGCAAAATACCACCTGCAACAACAGTGTTGACATTTTGTGACAATGGTGTGATAAAGGAGAGGTTTGCAGAGCAGTAAAGGAATGTTGCAGTTGTTTATAGCATCTTGCCACAAGGGGGGGAGAAAAACCAAGGCTGCTTGCATGAATATTCTACAAGTGGGAACATAACATAGGATGTAATTATGAGCTGGCTGGAAGCAAAGATCGGCTCTGCTAGACTAAATCACACACAGGACAGGAGCAGAATGCAAAGAACCTTGAATATGAAGATGTGACTGAAAAGGGAAGAGTAGACAAGTAAATTACAAGGAGGAGATGAAAAGGAGAAACAACCAACAGAATAAGCTTTGAAGATAAAAGTATTACTTCCTGTGAGACCTTTGACAAGTTAGTCTGTTTCCTCATCAATACCATGGGGATAATATTTCCTGCTGTCATCACCTCCCTAGAAGATTTAAGCTCCTGGCTTTTTGTACAGAAATCAATCATAGTGAAGAGACAAGGAAGTACAAAAAGTTTGAGACTTAAGAACTCTAGGGTTTTGTAAATGAAGCTTTAATCTTCATTATTACACTGCCATGCATCTTCTTTGTTTAAGGTACAGAGAAAAAAATATACACTGTGTTTTGGTAAGCAAGGAGGCGAAAAACAAATTAGACTTCTATTTGTGGTCTCCCTTCATTACTGTACAACAAATCTAAAACACACACAGATAGTTTATGGCATGAGGGATTACAGACCACAGCTGTGCTAACCTCATCAGGCCACAAACACGCAGGGCAGACAATCAGACTTCTACATGTACATTGACTTACAGCTTGAGTCTGACCCGCAGTTTTCCCTGACTTCTTTTTTTTAGATCACAATGAACTGTACTTCAGCTTGTACCATAGGCTTTAAGCAGGAGATCTGTTGGTTTATTTCTGTGTTTGATGATTTGCTTCAGTGGCGGGAGGGAGGAAACCAATACACTTTTTTGTACAGTGAACATGAGCTACAGTTAGATAGGCCCTTACACTAAGAGCAACTCAGCTGCTACAAACTGCACAAACCCATTAAAACCAATTGGCTAAATTCCTCAGATAGCTCAAATCAGTGTCACTCCACTGCATTTGATGAAGAAACACCAATTTGCAGAAGCTAGGGATCTGGCCCACAAGTCGTACTGCAGTTCAAAAAGACCATCTGTGTTTAACAAGATGGGAAACCAAAAAGAAAGTTTGTGTCCTTATAATTTACTCAATGCTACTGACACAATGGTTTTCCACAGTTTTAAGTCATGTAGACTAAACAAGAGCTATATGGGATAAAAAGCGGTTTGTTGTTTCTTCCTCAGTATAGCTTTACCAGGGAAGGTTATGTAATTTCTTGCAACATATTCCACAAGGCAATGAAACATGAAGACACGAAGGAGACAACTGAAGAGACAAGAGGGACAGGAATAACCATATAAAGAATTCAAACTATTTAATGAATTATAGACATGCTGTCATGCTAACTTTATGTCAAACCCATTCCCACTGATGTCAGTGGAAAGAGTGGCATAACACAACGCTGCTCAGCAGCACAAGGGAGGGCAGAATAAAAGCAGAGGAGAAGGCTCAGGTAGTTCATCTTTTTATGTTGGATGCTGTTCTGAAAAGATTCCACATTCAAATGTCATAGGAATTTGGATACCGTTTTTACCATTCTAACTGTGAAAAGCCAGATGCAGATCTAAAACTAACTCAGTAATCAGCACTGGGGGGAAACCATATCAAAGCATCTGGATTCATGTTTTGAGGCTCACTGGTAAAAATCAAAATTATTTGTGCAAAGCTCCTTTGAGATGTCTAGTAAAAAGCAGTGGTTTTGTCATGCTGCCATGGGAGACCTCAGTGTAAGTTTTCTGTGGTGAAGAATTCATGGTTCTCTTTACTTGAGCAAGCAGACCTTGCACACAGGAACTTGCTCAGAAGGGTTTACTTACATCCTTAACGCATGTACATATGCATGTGTTTTCAGTGTACAGAGTGTAAATGGACAAGGTGCTTTGAAGTCTGGGGGCCCAAAAATGTTCCCATGAATTCTGAGCACAGTGTTACCCTGCATCTGTTCATGCTGCTGTTGTTTGTCCTAGAGGCTAAAGGATAAGAAATACAAGTAAAAATGGTACTGTAAGAGAAAATACATCTCTTCTGCTTTGACACAGAAAAAACTAACTTACAACATCTGCTCTCAGCAACTCTTCCTCACCCTGCTCCTAGCTCCCTTCTGGCTCTACCAGCTACCTGATGGATCCCCAAAGGAAATTCTGAAGTGGAAAATCTAAATACCTCTCTCAAGATAGATTCCCTCCTCAAGACTGCAAGGGTAAAGTGGAGTGAAACAATTTGCACACGGGGTAAGAATTTCTTCCAGTGTGCAAAGTCAGAATGACAGGAGAGAAATCCTGCTTTAACCTTGCATTCAATTTTTAATGTTTGGAGATGCTTTGAATGACATTGAGAAAATAAGTGCATGTCTAAAAGAACAGCTACCAGCAAAATCATTGTGAGCAGGCTTCTGCAATTGGTCTCTACTGGCACCATGCTGACTGACACAAGGCAAGCAACTACTCAAGGCTAAGCCTCTCCAGGGCTCTGGCAGTGCTTGGTGCTAACTGCACTGCAACACACAGAGGATGTATGATGCAAATTCAAGTCTGTAACCACTAGCAATTCATCGAGCAGATATTGAAAATTTAAGCTAAACTACATTTGAATAAAGATATGCACAAGTGAAATACTTCTAAGCACCTTTGCACTGTAGCACTGCTATACTGCAGAGACCAACTCTGCAGAAACTGGGTTAGTAAGGCCTATTCCACAGCTGCCCAGAATAATGAATTCAATCAGCTTTTATCATTGCCAGCTCTTCAGCCTTGGTCTAAGGTCTGAAAGAACCAGAAAGACTGAAGCTTGTCTTCAGTCATCTTCATGACAGAACTTTCTCAGCTAAAACATGCTTCAGCTAAGTCAGTATTTGGTCTTCTGTTCACAGCAAATGATCTTTGTTAGATTTGTAGCATGGGGTCTGCAAAGATCAACCTCTTCCTAAGAATTTAAACCTTTCAGCTAACTACCAATATTAACACAAAAAAAGAAAAAGTCATAAATATTGTAACTTTCAGGCCCTTCTATAAATTAAATTATTCATTTTGAGAGTTGTTTTACTTGGAATATTCAATTTTGATTTAACTTTATTTAAAAGTACTTTCAAGGAAAACTTGGTTATTATTATTAATTTTCAAGAATTCAACAATGTCTATTTACTCACCATTTGTATGTTCGTTTTTCATAAATAATTACATTCTTGTCACGAGAAGTGGGATCATTGTGAAGTTCTCAACAAGGCAGGCACTTCCCTGAAAATGCTCTTGTTTTTTACATAAACTGCTGTAGCATTATCTAGTCTACATAAATCTAACACAGATTTGAAAATTCATACATAAACCATCATACTAACTGTCATGATCACTGCCTACATAAGGAGGCTGAAACAAAAGGTTTAGCATTCTCCAAATTCCTTAAATGCCACAAGGCCTTAACTCTCACCACTTTCAGCAGGATTTGTATACAGATCTTAAACAGAAGAAAAATTACTTGTCTACATAGCAACATCTCTCTTTAAAGTCTCTACCTTCCTGCTAAAATAATCACCAATCCCCAGCCATGCATTAGTCTTAACTATCTTCAACAAGCACAGTGCTATTCTAACATGAAACTACCAATGTAAAGACTCACAGGAAAAGTTTTTTTACAGCAATTTGCCTCATTTGTATAAATTGAAGGGAAGGCATGTACCTTACACAGCAGAGAAAGTAGGAAGAAGAGCTAAAAGCTAGGTAAGTACAGTATTCTGCTATCATCTTAATCAAATATAATGTGAAAATTGTTCTTTTTTTTCTTCTAGCTTGACAGGGTCTTGGAAGCTTGGTATGCTTTTTAAAACCACTAAGCTGAAAATAATTAAAATTGGAAAGTTTCTGATCAAAGAACTGACCCAAAGCCCATTTATCTTACATTAATTCATAAACATAATTGAGGATTTTAAAAGCATTGCTATTCAAGAGCTATAGCTGCATCTCACTAAATACCTGGCACAACATTTGGTTTTCCTGTATGTAAATGCACTTAGTTTGCTTAAATAATTCCAACCTTAGTCTCTGACCTGAGGCTGCAGACTAAATTTCACTAAGGAAGAAAGTACTCAGATGAAATGATGATACACTGACTTTAAACATTATGCTTAAGCATGTAAGATCTACACCCAAACCACGTATTTTGCTACCCCCCAACATGTTGGCCACCTTTGTCCACTTTTCCAAACCAAAGAACATCTTCATTCCAATTCTCCAGTCTCAAGCAATTTCAAAGCTTTAATTGAGATTAAATATTTGAGGGAAGTGACAGTTACTCAAGGATAAGGTCAAAAGGCATAGTGCTACTGTGTCTCCTCATTTTTTCATAAAGTATAAAAGATGACATCCTAGCATGCTTTTGAACAAGTGTTTTCCTCATGCAGGAGAACTGTCTGCAGAGCAATCTTTATCAAATTCTTTTACTTACGTTGCTGGGGGAGAGCGAAAACAGCTAAGATCTTTCCTTTGTTTAAATGCATTTCCTGCCTTCCTTACTGCTATAGACTATGTTGTGCAAGCCTATTTATAGTCCAAAGAAAGGAAAAAGCACCAGTGGAGGCAGGAAAACTAAGTTGGGAAAGAATAGAAGGAAGTGTGGCTGCCATTTAGTCAAACAATCTAGAATTAATTGAGCTCAAAAGAGCCCCAGCCTCAGTGAAGCTGCAGGGAGTTAGCAGAGCACAATCCTCTTTCTCTCTCCAGGGCCCTGCCAGGGCTGCTGAGTGTGAGAGTCATGTATAGGGTATTGTCAGTCAGCAAGTAGTCTCACCATCTCAGCAGTGTGAGAAGAACTCCAAAAAAAGAAGTGTGATGAAAGTTAGACACCTATAAAAATAAGGTAAGTGTCTCCTTCTGGCATTTCTGCTTGCTGTATTCTCCATGCCTTTTCAGATGTGGCTGGACTGGTAAATGAAAACAGAATGAACTTTGGAGAAGCAACTGTATCTGATTTTTAGATAAAGGTTTGGCAGGATATCTGATTTTTAGATAAAAAAATCTGATTTGAGTTACAGATTCTTTAGAGCTGTTCTTAAGCAAAAGGAGCCTTTGTCATATATCCATAAGATAGCTTTACTGTTTTCCTCACTTGTGTTGTGTTCATCTTATTATCTGCAGTTAAGTACTAGGGAAATGTTCATGGTAACTATATGCTCCAGAGAAAAGTAATAAAATCAACTATGCATTAGGTTAAACGCATAGATTTAGAGAAAGGGAGGAAGATGTACATATAACATATACAAGATGTGTTAATTTAGAATACATAAACATATCAATATATAATTTATAATGGAAGTTTTGTGAGAATTTATTCTTATACTCATGACCTACATTTGAAGGTAGGAACTTAGCCAAAACTGAAGCACCTGAAAGATTCTACAGTTCAAGGTTTTATTATGGCAGGTAATTTGTGTGTTCATGTGCATGTCCAAGAAAATATACTATATATAAATGTTAGTATATATTATTCATTGTGATCTTGCATCGCGATACTATGTAGCTGGCAATCTGAGATTTAATTCAAAATGACAGCAGAATGTGAGTGGAAATTTTTAATCTACTTATTTTCAGATAGCATAGACAGAGTTATACTATCATGACTGCATATGTAAAAAACTCTATTTTAAGGTTATACCAGTGCACAGACCATATTAATTCAATGAATTAGCATCAACAAGACTGACTCTTAAGAGGGAAAAAGAAAAAGTTGTTTAAGATTGTGTTTCATTTCTTTGATTTCCAACATGTCTTTTTTCTCCTAACAAAGGAAATGCTGTTGTGATTTGAAGGCAGGAGGCCAGAAGCTGTAGAATACTAGATTCAGAATTTCATCATGCAATTTTCACCTTCTTTGATCTATGAGAATATCATTTGTATTAGTCTCACTTGTGTTAACATGTTACCTCCATGCAGATGCCATTCAGATTATTCATTGTTATTCAGATATTGTTTAGGATTAGTGCCTTATTGTAAAAAGTTGCTGGTGAGTTAAAAGGAAGTGTGATGTGTTGTTATTCTACTGTATGTTTAGAGTCTGTTATTGTGAAGATAGGAAGGCAGGATGTCACCCATGTAGGTGAAAAGCTGTGATAGGACAATTGTAAACAACAGCAGTCAGCTGAAAAACTGATCCAGGGAGGTGTCAAGCAGCAATCCCAAAGAAACAGATGTTAGTCAATGCTCCTAGAAAGAATCAAGCTTTTCTTTGTCTGATTTCAAAGTAGTCAATTATTTACAAAAATTCACACGTCCAAGTGATTATAAGCCTGGTCTAGTGAACAGTAAACCACCTGTAATAGGAGTAAAAACAGAAGCCTGTACAGATATTTGCAAGGTAACAAAAGCTTTTTAGACTGCAATTTGAGTAACTAGGATAGCATGCTCATGTTCAGGTAATATTCCTTGCTTTCAATTTCAGTAACCAGTTCCCCTGCAAAAACACTGAGTAGAAACAAACAAATAAACAAACAAAAAACACCAAAACAAAACAAAAAAAAATCCCACCCCACCCTGAAAAAAATAAATTAAAATGTAAGATTATACTATGTAACCACCATTAAACTGGATAAGCTTTTGTAAAACTCATAGGACGGAGGGAAGGAATAGAAGCAAATCTGCAGATAAACACTCACCCAAGCAAAGAAGTATTGCGATTTCTGCTGTTAGACAAATGCAATTGTTTCCATGCAATCATTTCCATGAGATGTCAGTTGCACAGCAATTACAATACAACTGAAAGGTAAACACTGGATCATTCAGATTTATCCAAGCCTGCAGCACTATCCACAATATCATTTTAAAGCTCAGTATCACTGCATGAATATACAAAACCGAGACTATTGCTTAGCTATAAGAAGATCATTTGCAAATTAGCCAGTTGCAATGTAAATTATACAGGCAGCAGTGGTAAATTCATGTACTGATGCACTATTGCATTTTTCTGTGGAAAAGATAATATAGATGGTACTTAGAAATTACCTAATTAGTACTTTTAATAAATTAATATGCTTAATGAAGAATAAACAGAACAAATTCTGATGAGAGGCACAGTTGCAAACCCACTGAAGCTAGGAGAGTTGCTCACACCACTGAGAAGAGAGTTGTTTGTTCTGAAGATAAGGAAAATCTACTCCATTACCTATTCATTTGTTTTCTGTTTCTTATGGCATGCTCTATGGGAGACATAGCAGTAGCTTGAAGCAACCTTACTTTCTTCAGTCACAATGACCCTAGCACCTATGACAGGCTCAACACAACTCAGAATCTGGGAAAATGTGTCAGCAGTATGTTTAGTGGTGCTCATGACATTCTATGCTGTTTCTAAGTAAGACTGCTCGCCTTACAAGAAACACAGCTTACAAATTACTGTTAGGTTTTCTATCTTTGAGAACTAATAGTCAGTGTTTTCAAGCTTGTTTCTATAACTGCAAGAGTTACCTAGTTTGAAAAATGGGATCTGCCTTACATAGTCACATAATTACAGAAGTAGCAGTTTTATCTGGGAAAAATCATACACCAAGATCTGCTTCAAAACTGCAAGAACTTACAAGTTCATGAGTTCAAAGACTGCAAACTGACAATTTTATCCTGAAGACACAGTATTTCCAGAAGGTCTCAGAATGACATTTGCACCCCTGCACCTTATAAAATCTTACTACCTGCTAGGGTCTAACTACTCTGCAGGAGATTCTTCATATATAAACACTTCTGAATGTTCACAAGTACTAAAAGGGTAGCAATTATTAAGACACCAAGCTAAAAATAAAATAGGAGAATTTGATAGACCAGAAGGAAGTGGAGGTTCACATGTTTTCTACACTGCTATTATTTTGCCAGGAGGTACAAAGAAGTCCATGGTTGTCAAATGCTTCAGTCAACTGTCATTTCTGTATGGCCAGTATGGGTTTCTGGTTCCAGGAAAGCTGACTGACTTAAACAAAAATCACATGACTTAAAAAATAATGCACTTTGGGTGACAGACAAACCATGCCATGCTTTCATGCAAAGCTAGCTCAGGTTTAGTAGGATTCATTATTCCTCATGTGATTGCTCCAGTGTAAGCATCTTAATTTCTCCCTAAGCCCCTTTTCCACTATACCAGACACTCTTACAAGGGAGCTTTGTGCTCCAAGTCTCAGTCAAGCCTGCTAACATTATAGGAAAAAAGAGCAAAGAGAAGTATCAGTGTGCCTGGGGCAGTAAAAGCAAGAGTTTTTTAGAACACATGTACAGTCTACAGTAGTTTCACTCAAAAAACAGAGTTGGGGGAGAGAGAACATAAAAAGAGACCCAGCTAAAACACATTAGGAAATCAAAGTTCAATTTTGGACAGCATCAAAATAGTTCTACAAAGAGAAGCAGCTGCTCAACACTTACAACAGAAATGTCCGTGCTAAAAAATAATTTCTTTGATAATGTCCAAAAAATCCAGCTTATAACTATGTGCTGAATAACATCCTGACTCGTGCAAATGTTTATACAGGTGCTTAAATTTAAGCATATGAGTAGCCCCCTTGATTTCAAGCAAAATTATTTCAACAGGCTGATAAAATTTAAAGCCAGGCAGAGTCATTAGATCATCTGGTCTAACTTCAAACACAGCATGCTAATTGTACCATTCCTCTTGTTCAAAACCCAAAAGCTTGCCTGCTTACAACAGAACATATGGATACAGTATGTTCAAGATAAAAGTTTAAGGGGGAGATCAGAATGTTCTACATGCATGAGTAGTGACCCACTACAGTAAGAATTTTTTAAGTGGACACAAATCCCTTAGCTCAAACAGGAATTCAATATTGCATAGGCTTTGTACCAGCTTGCTGCACATGGGTGAAGGTCAATGTGTTAATGGAAGATGGACTGTTTCTCCCAGAAGTCTATGTGCTATCAGAAAAAACAATTTACTTTACTTTGATTATTTTCCTACTCTTCTAATGGGCTAGAGAAGTACTGTTGTATAAGCAAGGCTAAATGAAAAAGCTGCTTTACGAATAAATCTTCATGCCAAAGTGAAGCTATATTTTTTGCCTTTGATTCTCTCATTTCCCACAGACCTTCTTCAAAGTGCACCTTGCCCACAATTCATATTCTATTCCCATGATTCAAATATACCTTGGCTACAAAGGATCTCACAAATAACTGCAGAATTCAAGAGCTGGAACATACAGCCTCCAGGGCTTCTTTGAAAACACTAGGGGAAACGGGATGGCCTCTGCTTTGTGACTAAGAGTCTAAAAGCATTGAAGCTGATAAAAATCCTAAGTGACTGTATTCACAGAACACCTAGAACAAAATAAAACTCCACTATATGATACAGTCTTGCTCATGCTTGATCACAGCAAAACTTACTTAATAAAAAATACAGTAAGACACACTGACTAAAGATTCCTCCAAGGAGGTTGCAAGCTCATAACCATGCATCTTCATGTCTGGGATTAGGACAAAAAAGATATATTGGCTTTGAGAAGTATTCTTGGTTTTGTCTTTCTGCTCTTTCCACTGAGTTTCAGTGTTGGCAATCTACTTGTTGCTTAGAACAGTACTTCCGGGAAAGCAGAAAGAAGAAGGAGAAACCTTTCCCAGCTCTTGACAGCAGGGAAAAATGGCTACCATGTTTCAGCCCTCAGCTCTTCTGTAACTTCAATTAAGCTCTGAAATGATGCTCCTCAACCACATCTTTAATAGTAGCTGCAGACCAATTTGTCACAATGGTCCCCAAACAGATTGTGTGGGCTCAAGCAACTGCCCAATGCGAAACAGCCCTTTTGTAACAGTTCTGTAATGCTGGACCAGACACCATTAGGAATATGAAAATGCAAATTGGCCAGTCTGTTGTCAGTATCACAAAAAAATGATGCCACTTGGTCAAGATAGCATAAATGTAGTAAACAGCCAGAACAGTTATGGTGTGAGGCAAAGCATTGTGTGAAATCTGCTCTACCAATATGATCCAGCCATGTGCACAACAACTGAACTTGGGGGGGTCTCTGTGGATTTAACGTTCTGTCTAGCAAACAAGTCTAGTATTGTCCCACTAATTAATTCATTATAGTTTGCATTAAGCTGTAGATCACTTTAGTGAGAGAGAACAATTAATGTGTACCACTATCTCTGTTTAGATAGCTCAGCATTCTTAGAATCCTTTATATCCGAATATAGTTTTCCAACATAGCATTTTATTGCTACTTTTGTTTATTACTGTACCACAATTAGCTTAGGAGGCTGGAGACAAAGGTAAATCTTTGAAGATCAGCCCGCTCACTACTAAAGTGAAAAGAAAAACTGAAATAGCATTCAGTCTCAACTGAACTACAAAGTATTCTTTCTCATTTCAGAAATAGGAAGAGGCAAGGGAGGGGAGTGGACTACATCTGTCTTCCAAGATGCCTGATCTTTCTCCCAGTCATGGCTAGTCTCTTCTTCCTCTCTTAAAAAAAGGAGCCTCCATACTGCCTTCATATTATACTACGGTTCTATACTGCAACACAACCTACATGGAATTCTGGACACAGCATGTCATTCTATTATAATCCTATACATCCACTTTTATTTTATTAGAATAGGAGGGTGAGTAACTGTCTTAAGCAATAATTAAAAGCAGAAGTAAGATAAAAGAGTATGATAGTGTCCCCATACCAGTAAGAAACATGGAACATTAGCAACAGAGAAAGGCCCAGATTCAAACAAGTGTAATGAATCTAGTAGTTATACATACAGAGACCTTGGCCCAAAGGGGCTCTGGCATGCAAAAATACTAAGTGTTATGACTATAATAAGCAAATCTCCTCACAACTGATAGGTGTGGAAGCAATAGCCTCTCCTTCATTTTTGCACTGGGTACTTCGCAGAGTACATAGAAAGCTCAGATGGATACAAATTTACTCATGAACCCAAGACATTTGCATGCAATGCAGCAGATTCCAGATTGCTGGATAACCTAGTCTGACTGATCAACACTGTGTGTCGGACTTAGTGGAGACCCTGCTTGCCAGTTCTACCAGATAAGGCATTTGCGATCCATGCCTCACTTTACAGTGCAAGCATAACCTAAAAGGGCTATTGTTTAAAAGGGAGTGGTGAATTATTTTTTAGTATTTTGACAGAAACTGTTAAAAAAAAAAATTGTTCATTTTTTTTCTGGGGAAAGGAAGGAAACAGGCTTGGGGTTTTTCTCTTTTCTGGGTCTGTTACTAGACTCCATTGTTTCCACTGTTGTAAAGCCAATGCAAATTGACTATGTCAAGCAGGCAAGTGGAATGGTGGAACTTACTGCTTCAGGTTGATACTTGGGTACTTAGTACCAGCTTATGCTACCTCACTGAAAAGAAACTGACTTACTGAACCAAGAACCACTGTGACATCAGTGGTGGTAACATGCATATCAAAATTAAACAAACAAAAACAAACAAAACAAACTCCAAACAAAAACAGAAATACAAAATTGGTAGAATAACATTCTCCCTGATGTGCATTTTGAGTGAAAAGCATACTCAGAGGTGATTTATACAGAACAATGCTGAAAGTAGTCAAAGTTACAATAGGGAAAACAAATAAAACACAAACATCCAAGAAAGCTAGGTACTTTTTATACCACATTATAAAAATTTGCTGACTTGAAAACTTTTTGTGCAACTACCATTGCACTTGAAATGCAAGTCCTAGAAAAGACGTAATGAAGAGCTCTGAATAAAGTTCTGACGTCATACTCTTCTTCACTTGTACTCATTTGCATCACCTGTGCAAAAAAAAAATACTTCTTGAAGATTTTTAAATGTTAGAAGAACTCCTGATTAGCTCAAACTTATCAGATGCAGAAAAAAAAACAACAAAAACTGAAAGCCACTGTACATTCAACATTGCAGCAATGCTCTGCCCTTGTTCAGCACATCATTTACAACAAGATTGGCTGGAGAGACCTAGAAAACAAATCTCTTCTGAATGTTCAGGTCTGTTTAGGCATCTTCAACATCAGAACAATCAAGGTAGATTTGGAGAAAACACCTTTTGTAATAGATTTTGTTTTGAGCTTAGCGGTGCTACTGCATCTAGGTCTAGAATTACAGGAACACTCTTCAAACTCTGTTTCTGAATTAAGCCTTGACAACCTGCAGAATATAACTATTTAATTTGGCTGGTAATAGACAGTGAAGAGCTTTTGTTGCTTTGTTGGGTTTTTGTTTGCTTTTTTTATAACAAACATTAATATATTGCTATTGCTAAAGAAGAGCTCCTTATCACCAGCTTTGACTGCATGGCAGAAATTCACTCTATCCCTTAGCAAAGGCAATGTCACTACCTATTAGCATTCATAGTGCAGAACAACATACTTTTGTCAGTCCACCTCTGTTCTTCAAGGATTATAAGAAAAAAAATCCGAATTTTTTCCCAAAAGAAACAAATTATTTCTAAAAATTCTGAAAGAAACATTCCATTTCAGTAACTGACAATGTAAGAAATACATACACATTCATCTATCAGTTGCTTTGGATCAGGTATTTCATGAAGTCCTGCTGCTTTTGTAAAAATGAAAGTCACAGTTCTGAATGCCAGCAGCATGCAATCACATTATCAATCAATTACATATCTATTAAACAAGGAAAAGTTGCTGAAAGTGCTGAGAAATTTGAAACCAAAATGCCTCATGCTGCATACTGTTGGTCACTTGATGCTTTTCTAGACGTAAGGAATTCCTCATCCTGGTCTACTCAAGCACCTTGGTTGAACAGTAGGATATGTTTTTGATGCAATTCCATGTTTAAAGACAGTACATTGGATAGAAGGCAAATTTGTTGGCCTATCCACACATCACCTAAAATAAGTAAATAGTACTGAGGTCTTAATAGGATGAGGGTGTTGATATTACTTAAAAAAAAGTAATTTCTTTCCATCACTGCCTTTTCACTGCAGCCCCTTAATTCCAGTCATAATATTTCTAGGTTTTCCACTATGAAGACCAAGTGCTCTGGAGAAAACTAAGAGCCTTCCAAAAGTCATGAGAAGATGGCTGTTAGGATAGGTAGGAACCTCTTGGGAACATGGCACTGTGGGCATGAGTCACTGGCAGAGGGTCTTAATCCCCACAGAATTCAGCAGCCACAGTAACAAACACCAAAATTTCTACTGAGCAAGTGAAAATGTTAGAAACTTGAAACTGAGTTCAATGCTTACTGCGTCAAGAAAAAAATCCCCCACTGCCTGCCATGATGTAACTCATCTATCAAAAGACAAGTCTTTACATTGGAGCCTAGAAGTTTTATTGGTTTTCAATGTCATATGTGGAAGATATGTTTAACAGAGCATATTTTTTCCTCTCCATTATTTCTAAGAATGGATCTATCAGCTATTTTAGTTAAAGTCACAAACTTCAAATTTCAGGCAGCCACACAGTACATCAAATTTCAGTTTAAACTATGATATTTTTATGTACTTAAAATCACTCAAAACCACTTTTTTTCCAACTGAAAACAACCAGCAACCTTTAGTCTAGGCATTGCTATAGACTGCACCTATGACATGCAATTGTTGGAAAAAAAAGGACTGATTTCCAGAGTCATACCTAAGGATGATCTCATTTGATGATACTTCTCAGCTTTTGCTTTTAGTCACAACATCCCTACTAGCTGTACCCATGGCTATGAAATGGGAGGTACACTGCATTTGCAGTACTCCTGTGCAACCTAGAGCATTATATTGAAGAGCTTGGAATGGATTTTTGACTTTTTTGGATTGTTGGGGATGTAACTTACCCTATAGATGTTTAAAGCTGATATAATGTAATGTAAGGTTGAGAAACTTATCCACAATATTTCCAGCAAAATTTCCTTTCCATTATGTCCTTCAGATGCCCTTTAGGTGGCAGCTTAGTGTAAGAGCTGTTGGACTATTTATAGCAGACTTTTTAATTGCACTTAGGTGTATTGCAAAGGCTTCCATGGTCTGCTTTCATTCACTTCTGCTGATAGTGAAGGCTATATAATATCTATCTGGAGCAGTGAGGTAGACCAGCAAACCAGGAACTGCTTATTAGTTATGGATTCTATGTACTCTAAAAAGCTGCAGTCCAATCATAGTGCACCCATTTAGGAAACAAATACAGTAACACAGGCTTGCAGTTAGTATAACCTGACATTTATGTCCACTGAGAGTCTTACTTCTTGTTACATAAACTCCAGAAGAATACATTAAAAAAAAAAACCACGGAAAAATGTTCAGGCAACACGTAAAACAGCTGTCTATAATTGCCATATTCAGAAAATAACTCCATGTTCCAAAAATTTGCACACTATCAAAGCACTGATACTTGAGATAACCACATTATCAGTGATCAGTTGATATATGGATGCACCTATAGTTAATTATAAGACACATAGCAAAACATAGCCAAGTATGTCTAAAAAGATAAAAGAAACAACAATTAAAAAGTAGCCATGAAATAAAACCTTGCCTAGAGTAAGGAAAGGCTGTTGATCCATTTATCCAGCCTCAATAAAAGCAAACAACTTCCTGATCACAAACTGAACCAAAATATAGTTCTTCGATATTTTCTAAATGCTATCCATAAAACTTGACATAAAAATTTTAACCTTACATGCACCCATTCTATAACAATTCAGTGCTAACTGTACTCAATTTTTTTTAGCCCTTTTCAGCATTTCCCATAGCCTGTCTGAGTAATCTATGTTCATTTCTTCATTTTTATTTGAAGCATCAGTGTCTACAGAGAAACATATACCTCCTTCAACCCAGTCTGGAGTGGTTTTCTCAACAGATAAAGAAGCTAATATACTGTTATACGTTGTAACCAGCAGCAAAACTTCTGTCATAGAGAAGATGATATCTCAGAAATATAAGAGCACAACATTATATTCATTGTGCCTGCATTACCTACCTTATCTTTTTTGTATGTTGGTATTTCTCAAAGTTAAGAACAGAAAAAAAATAAACCCTTCAAAAACAATTTTGGTACTTTCATTGTCAGGAATCATACCCAAAATATTTCTCTGTTGTGTTTCACGATGACTTAGATCTATCTAGCATAAGGAATTGATAAACTTTTTCCCACATAAACCGCAATCAAGAGTTTCTGGCATTTTTTACTGAGCCATAAAATAAATTTATTTGTCTATTCATTTCAGAAAGTACAAAAGCTCCTTTTAGGAAATGCAACCCAAATTGAATATTGCCATTCAGTCATTATCATCAAATTACATCCCCATGTGGAGCATGACTACCAAATAAAAATAGGCATCTATTCAGTGCAGAGTGATGACTCTGCTCTGTGTGCTACTTGAAATACCCCAGGTACTACCACTATTTAATCAATGATATCAAAGGGTCTTGAAAAATGTAAAAGAGTGCAATTGATATTGTCTAATCAGAGAAATAGCCAAGTACTATTAATAGCATTTCTGGACTGGTAGACTATTGTGGATCACATTTTGATCACAGAACCATAGAATCATGTTTCCTTCAGTCTCAGCAGGGAGTAATTTTTTAACAAAGTTTGTAAAGAAATTCAGGATTATTTTTTGAGTATAAAGTTCTGTTACCTTTGATTTCATATGTAAATGCTTTTTAGGGAGAATGAAATTACATCTATCAAAGGTAACTCATCTGGTAAATGGACCATGCCCTAAAGCACAGTGAGCGTTCTCTTCTTCCTCCAGTCAAAAGGGCTGCAGGAGCTTCCAACTCAGTTCTGCAGTAGCAGTTCTCAGTCCTTCTTTGAAATTACCATCCCTTCAGTGTTCTAAATATAAACAAACTTGTTCCTCATGGGCTACTTTCTCATTTTTAAATTCCTAATTTTTACAATCATCTCCTCTCTGCCTCCTTTAAAGCCTCCTCAGCAGCTCAGAAGGCTACAGGGTCACAGAGCTCCATGCACTTTAGCACCCTTTGGAGGCCTGACGAAAGTTCCCAAGGAAGCCTGAAGAGGCCTCCTCATTTTAGCTTCCCAAGAAAGTCTGGAGGAGCAACTTACTGACATGTTGCCAAGCACACTGGGACGCAACAGTGCTGCACATAGAATTGTAGAATGTTTTGGGTTTGAAGGGACCTTAAAACGCACCTAGTTCCAACCTCCTGTCATAGGCAGGAGCGCCTTCTGCTAGACCAGGTTGCTCAAAGCCCCATCCTACTTGGCCTTGAATATCTAGGCAAACATTTTCTGTTTGCCTACCAGTTAACCTACTATTCCAGAAGAGATGCTTCTTGAGCTGCACTTACCACGTTACCCGGCTCAGAACAGAGGCCTAGCATCATATTACACTCGGAGCATTTCCAGCACGAACGTGCACCTCTTGGGTCCGAGATGAGGCAGCTGCAGTGGGGATCTCGGGTCTCTGGGGGCTTCTGGGGGGCCCCCTTTTGGCCTCAGGTGTGCTTCTGCCTTCAGAAATGTCGGGCCGAAAGAGCGCATTCATCCGGACATGCAGCCAGCAATGCCGCCGCCATCCTCTCTGTGAGGGTCCTAACGGCCCTAACGGCTGGCGGGGTGCACACCGGTGGCTCTGCCCCCCTGCCGGCTGCGACCTCACCTCCATGAGCCAGAGGGATTTTGAACGGATGCTCCTTTCCCGCATACTTGTTGCTGCCATAGGTGACCAGAGGGCAGGCTCAGGGGCAGGCAAGGACAAACGAGGCATCCAACCCTACTGTGTCACCGGGGAAAGGTCGGGTTTGGGCACCTTCACCTCCAGTGGGCGGGGTACACCCATGTCTGGCTGGGTTAGGAGTGTCCATGTGATGCGGGAGGCTTCTGCTGTGAAAGCTTGTCTGGGAAACTCAGCAGTTACCCTGAGTCAAGAAGAAACGCACGGAGTCATGGATAATTATCATGAGGGCTTCTTCCCTGCTCCAGGCACTGCTGGCAGCGCTGATGGTGGCATGGTTTTTTAACCATGTGCGAGTTTATGTAACATGAAGAGCTGGGTAAGGCCGAAAGTAGCGACCTGAGTTACCCTTCTCTGCTACAGCCCTCACCTGCAGTGGTTTGCAGGCTGTCATCTGTTGCTGACCAATGTGCCAGACAGATATGCTGTTACAATTTGAAATTTTAACAATAGACTTTTGTCTCTGAGCAATCCCTTGCATTTGTTCAAATCTCAGTTGCAGTACTGTTGGTGCAGGCTGTGTTTCTGAAAAAATGCCCTGAACTATAACCAGTGAGACGGTGCAATCTTTCAGGATCTGGGCTGCTTAGCAAACAATAAAGTACCATTACTACATCTTATACCGAGGTTTGGCAATTGCCAGCGTCCTGTCTTTTCAATATAAAGTATCATTGGAGTTTCAGCACAGTGTAGCCTATAAGCAGTTAAGAAAATGACATCTCACCCTCAAAATCCCATTGGTAGCATGCCTTTGTCCTTAAATATCTAAATATGTTTATATATGTAGCCAAGCTAAAGGGAATTAAATGCAGAGTCTCAACTGACTTTCAGTAATGTAAGGCTACTATCACCCTGGAAAATTCCATCAGAATCTGTTCATTTTGTGACTTCAGTGTTTCTCCTTCATTTGTCCTACATCTGGGAACATGGGGATAAAGATGCATTTGTTTCCCATTTTGCTTTCTCTGTTTAGACTGATAGTCGCCACCTCAAAAGCGTTATCACAGTCTGACTAGACAATGCCTGGCACAATGCAGCCCCATAATCCATGCTATAAAAATGCTAGATACCAAAATTAAAATTACCTCCAGTATTAATAATGCACTCATCACTCTACTATCCAAACATGACAGGTAGTGATGCTGCCCCTTAAGTACAGCTAATCCCTGAAAGTGAGATTGTTCACATATTTTGCATGATCTATGGAGTGTCCTGGTCTTAAGGACACTATGATTGCCACAGAGTTTTAAATCGTCCTGTTCCTGATGGTTTAAATTTAAATACAGTAAATCGTGAAGTCAGAAACAAACATGAAGAGATCAAAGGGTAGATGTTTAACTTTCCATTTATGCTGCCCCTACTGTCAATTAAGGCTTATCTGCTGTTTAATGTTAGTCATTAAAGGAAAACCCAACAGGTTATGGAGCACAGAGCACCACGTTCCAGTCAAATGCTTTAACAAAGGCTGCTGTTATGAAAAGGATTTTCTAATAAGGGGAATAATGATCTTCAGATTCTGACCTCCTGGCACAGCAGTGAGATTTATCAGGAGGGGCATGTGACTAGTTAAGACACACAGCCCCAGCTTGAAGGAAACAGCTGCTCATTTCATGCTTTAGCACTTGGCAGCTGGACAAGGAAGGGCGATGTTTGTGTTGAATACCTCTGCAGAACCAAGTACAGTAAGTGATTTTCACTGTTTTTGGTCTGATGGTGTGTTTTGTTTTGTTTTTTTTTTAACTCTAAACTGCCACTGTTTTCCTATTTTCATCCTAGACCTTTCTTAAAAACACTTAAGGATGGGGCGTATTTTTTGTCAGTTTATTGATAAGCAGTCATTTATGTTCAGAATGTCTATGCTTTTCTGACCTGTGATTAACTGTAGCATTGTTTTTGCTCTTGCGGGAACAAGACAGGTATGGTGTTTTCTTCCAGGGAGGGAAGATGGTGCTTATTTACTCAGATGATGGAGTGAAGATGTTGTTTATGATGAATGTATTTTCCTTTCTCTGTAGAGCTAGTCAATAGGTAATGATACAATTTGAGTATAGAGCACTTTCGGTATTTGTCCTAAAAATACCCATGTAAGGAATTAACAGAGGTAGCCCCCTCAAAACAGTGTTATCAATCTGAAGAATACAGCTTATTGCTTATGGTGAATGCAAAGATTTTTTGGAAAAGAAAAAGGTAGAAGCGGAGGAATAGAGAAAGACAGCGAAGATGCACTGATTAAGGTATAATTAAGTCATTCTGGATAATAAGACATAATTAGATAGTGAAGATAGATAGAAAAAATCCTCTCTAAAACCAGGGAGCGAGTCTTTAATTGATTTTTGGATGCTTGCATTTTTTATGTTTCTGCTTTATGAATGATTGATTTCCCCCATCTGATAATTTTTGACTGTTATGGTCTTATGTTTTGGTTTGAAATATAAGAATGGGAATACAATGTATATATGAATGAGCTTTTGATCAATTATTTATGTAGAGGTGAATTAGGGGTTTTGAAGGAAGACTTAGGAGGAATGAGAACAAATGAATGGGTGATAGAGCTTGAAATATGATGAGACTGAGGGCTGCCAGGTGCTTTGGGGAAGGTTAAAGAAAGGCAGAGGTAAAGGTTGCTGGACCCTGTTGAGAGAAGTGTATACCAAGTCAAAAAGGCTGAATTCCAGAGCAGGACCAAGAGCAAACAGTAGCAGGTTTAGTGGATCATATGGTCCCTCCTTTAAAGGTGGAGAAAATAATCCTTTTTCAAAGACTTCTCATGTAAGAAAGAGAAACTTTATTTCTCCCTGAAGATTATTATTTTTCTTTTAAACCATAGTTTATGGCTTTGATAGTTAACTGGAAATTTTTTAGGAAAATGTCAATCAGTTTCAGTTGTTCACAAAACCAGAAGTCTCCCTGGCTTCCTGCCTGTCTGTGTCTCTGAAGGTAGACTGCCTTTGAACCAAGACCTGAACCACTATCAGGCTGTGGTTGCATCGCAGCCCTCCCATGCTGATGGCACATGACACCATGAATGGAGCAGGCACACAGGGCCCTGAGGTGCCTGGCTTTGTGCTCTGGAGCCTCAAATCCTCCTTTGGAACCTTGGCTGCAAGGGGGCCCCTCAGGCCTGTGTAGGTGTCTGTCCCATGTGGGCAGGGAAAATAACTGGTCTACCTCTGCTTTTTTATTCTAGTCCCAGAATAACTTTCTTTTTCTTCAAATTGTAGGAATTCTTCATTTTTTTGGTAACAAAATGACACAGTATGCTTGTTTCAAGGCATTTTATATTTGTGATAAATCTTCTCTGTTAAGCAAACTGCCCAGTCAGATGAAAAG
>JASSUY010020684.1:0-22427 GCA_032466535.1 Forpus xanthops
AGATGTTGAACAAGACCGGTCCCAACACCGATCCCTGAGGGACACCACTCGTTACTGGTCTCCAGCTGGACATTGAGGCATTGACCACAACTCTTTGTGTGCAGCCATAGTCTGATAGGAGCTAGGAACAATTCTTCCTTCATTCAGATGTAAAAAGTATCAATCCTGGGAGACAGTGAGTTATGAGAAAAAAAGTAACATGCATCACTAAACAGAGGAGCAGCCTTTCAAGGTGTAGAGCAGGTAAGGTATTTTCCATTTCACAGACTCAGCTGGGTTTTATGTAAAATCATTTTATTCTGTGAGTGTAGTGCACAGAAGTAAGTAAAATCCCGTTCTTCTAGATAGCTAATTAACACATTGCAACTATAGTACTTATTTCTTTGTACTTGCCAATAACATTATTTAAGTTTTCTTTGTTTGAGGAAAGCAGATAGGGTTCTTTTTGGATTTGTTTGATTCCTGGATTAGAAGTCTGAAAAGAAAAAGGGCAGGTTGGGATTTAGGAGGTAAAACTGTGTAGTACTTAGGGAAAAGTGACAGAACCCCTATTGGATTTGTTTGTGGAATTTCAAATACATCTGCAAATGATCATCTTGTTTTGCCATATGAATGAATATTTATTCTTGTTTAGGACTAAAACCATTATTAAATATGTTTACACAGCATTATAGGCAAAGTAGTTATTCCAGATGTGTGGCAGTGATATGAAGAACTGTATTGCAACTTGTCTGTGCTACGCAATGAATGTTACTTGCATCTTTACAAGCTGGAAAGACCTTTAAAATCTAGGATTTAGATACCTTCTTTATCTGTATCATATGCAAAAATGTGTAGAATAATTTCTAGACTTAACTGAGCATCTGAATAGCTGGAAATCCCGCTGTCATGTTTTTAAATGTAGTTTTGTAACTTTCATTTTTCTTGAAATGCCATACAGAATGGATGACTGTGCTGTTTGGGTATATGCCTTGCTGTGTATTTTGCTACAATTTTAAATTCATGTGACATCTTTATGTATACCTAACAAGAACATAATAAAAGAGGAACATCCATGTGATCTTCTCCATATGACAAGCTGCAGCTGTATTGAATATAGATGTGTGTGTCTAAAGGAAGTGGACATTCAGTGTGGGGGGAGAAGACAGCAGACATAAGCAGGAGAAAGATTGAGCAATGCTCATACTGTGAGGAAGAATGAGGGTAAGTGGGAGGGATGGTTATATATAATTTCTGATTGCAGCACCCTGGGTAGTTCCCTTGTTTTCGCATCCTGGTTAGAAATGTCTCTTATCATGATTACAGAATTCTTGCTAATGGAAAAAAGTGGGTTGATAGCAAGCGGTGAGAATAGCTTTGTGTTAAGATGTTGAGCCAGTGGACAAACCAGTAAAGGAAGCCACTGAAAATCTTTTTATAAAGAGAAAGAAACAGATGGTGGCAGCCAGAAAGTATCACAAGCAGTACAGATAACAACTGGACTAAAATAGCTTTGGAATGGACACCAAAAGCTGAAAAGCGTAAGAGGCAGCTAAAATATCTAACTGAGAAATTGCTATGCAGAGCTGATAAGAATATCTAGCTTGTCCGACGGAAGCATGTGCGTAACATGGCAACAGCAGGCGTTGCATCTTATGATGATATGTGAAATTACTACTTGCAGAAAAGCTCCTTAGAGCTGACTCTAGTGCAAAGGTTAAGGCATAGCAATGGCATTTGTTTTTTTTCCTCTAAGTAGGATGGCCATACCTCTGATGATTTGTTGATTTATTTGTTTAAAACAAACAAAATAGAAAAAGGAAAATCAGTAGATGGAACTTTTTCATATTCGGAACTACAGTTATATGAAATGCCACGAGTATCATATGAGGACAGTCTTTTTGTTAAAGGAGCAACTGCAACAGTGCTTGTTCTTCAGAGTCTCTACATAATCAGTAGTAGTACCCATTCTGCAAGTTTTTATAGCATTCTTTACAGCTTTGTGCACACGTCTTGTAGCACCATTCCTAGGAAGTGTGTGGGAGAGAAACTACCCACGTTACAGCTGAGAAACTGAACAAGAGATTTGTAACTCACCAAAGGTCAACATTAAGTTATGTGCGCTTTACCCAAGGGCTGTTGTAATCGTTCTCGCTGTCTCTTTCATTTTTACCCTTGCTGCAGGGTTGGCTCAGCTGTTTGCGAGGCAGCTGCAGAACCACCATGGTTTACAGTCCCACGTACTAAAGCAGACACCAATTTCCACATACTTCAGTACAGTAAGTTGTAATTTGTGATGGTTCAGCAGCTGCTAGAAGAGCAGCTGAGCCATCCCTTCTGTGCAGGCAGAAACCACTGTGGTCACCCTCAAATGAGAGCCAGAGGGGTGGACACAAAGATAAAACACAAGACAGAAAGTGACTTGTTTAAACAGTGAAAGCTAATAGGATCATTTAAAAACTGTAGAGGACACTCACCATCTACTGCTAGCTTAGGAGCTTACCCTCTGCTTGCAGACAGTGGAGAGGTTGTTCCTAATGTTGAAATTCTTCCTATCTGGAAATTATGCTGTACACAGAGTTGTGTCAGCAAGCCAGCCATCCATTAAATATATGCCTTGAAATTTCCTTGGTACTTAATCTGTATCACTGTAGTCATATCTTTCTGTGAGTGAATAGGCAGACTCTGTATGTCTCATTAACTTGCTAGGATTTTATCTTGGCAGCACTGATTCAAGGGTGCTTCCATTCAGAGAAGCTAAAAATGTATCTGTAATTTCTCCCAAGCTCCACGTTGACAGACTTTTTCCTTCTTCTTTCAAGCATTACTTTCAATGGGCTAATTCTGTTATGAAGTGTGATATAGGCCCTGGAGACCAGCGCCTAAGTGTTATAGGAAGAGGTAAGATGAAGAAAACTCAAGCTAGTCCATCTTTATGTTGCCTCCATTTTGCTTCAAATCCTGCTCTTTTTCTAGCATGTGTATATTTTTCATGTTAGGGAGATTACATCTTTTGTAAAGGATCATTGTTTATAATAGCATATTGGAATTAATCATTCATACAGTAAAAGCATGATTCAGATTTCTACCATTCATACTGTTTGACAGACTAGTAACAGTTATTGCTTCCTTTCCTAAAATAATCCTCTTCGCTCTTACTCTGCTTCCTTCTCACCACCTGCTCACACTAAATGAGAGTTAAGGAGAATATATAGTGAAAGTTTTGATTCTGGCATCTGGGTGAATCTTTATGGCATTAAGAAGATAATTTTTTACCTGCATATGTGAAAATACCAGGAAGGATTGAAAGTGAGCAAATGGTTGGGTTTGGGTTTGGTGTTTGGTTTGTTGGTTTTTTTTTTCCTTTGCCTTTTTTTTAATTTATTTATTTTTAATTTATTAAATTATTCATTGGGGGTTGGATTAGATGATCTCCAGAGGTTCCTTACAAGCCTAATCTTTCTGTGATTAGGAAAGAACATCATAAAGGAGATGTTTTTTTGAGATTCTTTAGTGCTTATAAAGGCTAGTGTTGGTGCAAATAGATTCTCTTTTTGTATTTGGAGATGAAGTCACCTGAGAAGACAGTTAAAACCTTTTTACTTGTTGAAACAAGTTAACCCTGTTTGTTCTCAATCGCACCTATGACTGCTGAATATGAAGTCTCTTGAGAAAAGATTGCTGAAGGCAAGCCTTGCAGATTTTTAGACGCTTCTACGGGTCACCTGTGCATTTACAGTATCTACTGCATGTTACTATCTATTCACCCTTGGCTAGATCTCTGGCTCATCTTCCAAACTTTTGTGCTGGAGTCACCTTCATCAGAGAACCACCTTGCTTTCAGTGCCTTAGCTGTCTCTGTAGAGCTTTAATAGCTGTTACTCAGCTGCTGACCCATATCATGGCTCTGTAGCTCTTCTCCTTGTCCTTTGGTACAGTTCCATCCATGCACCCTACTGTTATCATCCGTTCTTCTCCTTGGAATGAATCTCCTGTGCCCTGATGATGTTCTCTGAGTGTCTCTGTAAAGGCTCTCTTTGCAATCGCTAACGTGGGAATGGAAAAGCAGTCATGCTGATGCCCCATATTCAGTGCTGATGACATACTGAGAGTACTGGGTCCAGTGTCAGGCACACCACTTGGATAAGGATGTCAAGAATCTGGAGATGGTCCAGCAGAGACCTGCCAAGGTCACTTTCCTGGTCACACAAGTGTTATATAGTGGGCACCTGATCTGGAATTGTACTTTGATGGTAATGGCTGGAGTTTTTCAAACCTGAGTTTCTTGAAGTTATGCACGTAAGTGAGAGGACTGAGTTTCAAAGCAACTGCAGCTGTCGCTACCTTTTTTCGGAAGACTGAGGCTGCTAAAATTGATTTTAGATCTCTAAACAACTTCGTGAGTATACTTTAGGGGTAATAAATAAAATACATCTTCTGTACAGTGGTGAACTGTGTACAGTTTCAAAGTTTGGTGAAGATGCAATTTGGAGCTTCAAGCAGTGCTTTTCCCCATCCTCTCACCTAGTCGCACAGTTTATAGATTTTCGTCTTGGTGAACACACCCTTTGCATTCCCTCAAGCTGATTTTTTTCAGAAAATATTGACCTGGATTCAGAGAATTCTCCGATCACACAAACATGGGAAGAAGCAATATAATTAAAGCATCAGTCTATTTTGGTGCTGTTGCTGTCAGGTGACTAGTAAGCTGTGCAGAAATCCTGCCTCTGTACTGTTTTAAAAGGTTATGTCCAGAGGCTCGGAAATGGAGCGAACAACAGAAGATTAGTTAAGTGACATCTGTTTTTGTTGCTGCCTGGTGTGTACCTCTTGCAGTAGCTCCTGCAAGCCACTGCTGAGCCCTCCTATGTGGATGATACCAAGAAAATACACAGACCGTGCTCTTCCTTCAGGTAAAAACTTGGCAGGAGAGAATAAGCATTAGCTAAAGAGATTTCTAGGCTTATTTGAGTAACTGCTGTTTCTGAGACGAGGTTGATTGCAACTAAAACACTGGAAGCTGAGCCTTGCTTTCTGTATATTCTGGTTGGAATGAGTACTTTGTGATGGAAGAATAAACAGGTTTGCTCTGTGCTCACTACTCAGTTACAATCTGCACTAAGGTTTAGAATGAACACCTGAAAAGGGTTACTGTGGGGGGCAGGACGGGGGGGAGACAGTCTGAAGAGGATGAAGAGAGCTTTTTTTTGTGGGCTGGTCAGTGAAAGAATCAGCAATGCACCAATCTTTATATATTCAGTAAAGATTTACTTAGGGGAGATCCAGGAATTTGGAATAATGGACTTTATGTAACTTCTAACAAAACTGTGTTTTCACCTTCCACCACTGAAATTTGCCCACAAAAAGTATTTGTTAGAATGAAAAGAAAACAAATGCAGTTTACAGCTCCATGTACCTCAGCTGTACGCATTTACAATGTGTATTGATGACATAATTTTCCCAATAGCACCGTCTGCTTTTCCACCCTGTTGCTATATGCAAAATACTATCTCCTATTAAATTATGCATGGCAGGGATGCAAAATAGGGCTTTGGGTTTAGCCGTCTAATTTAGGGGTGGGTTGTACAGCAGTATCTCTGGCAGGAAGATAGGTTCAGATGTGCTGACTTTAGTTGTCTGCAGCTCTTGGGTTTGCCCAATTTGGGCTTGTCACGAATGTATTTGTATACGCATACACAGTATACATGTGAGGGAGATTCACAACCTCCTCTCTGCAGACCCAGAACTCTAAAGGATCAGATGCATTACTGTCTGTTACCTTTAATGTTTAATTTATCAGCCCCCAAGGATGGTTTGGGGATAATTATTTTTATTTTCTTTTTGACCTGTATGTGCTTTGTACCAAAGATCTGAACTGAAAGGTCCCCAACAGCTGAAAGGTGGTACTCTAGTGAGATCAACACAGGAAACACTGTTCTGTCCTTGCATGGTTTGATGCTGCTTGTTGGTGGCCAAAGACCCACCTGTGTTTCAGTAAACTGCAGGGGGATATTGTGCACATTTAGCTGCAGAGCTCAGTTCTTCACTGTGCATTTCAGCCCTGAACTGACAGTCTTGCCAGAACCCATGTATGGAAGCCTTCCGTGAGCTGATGGCTGAAGTCTGGCTCATGTAATAGCACAAACAGCTGTTTGCCAAAGACTTTATCCTGTGCCTGCTTCACTGTCTCTAGTGCATTCGGTCACTATCTCCTAGTACTGTGGCTGTTGGGTAAGATTAGTAGGGCTGTAGCTACTCCAAGATCAATTGAAATTCTAAAAATGTAACTGCCTTCAGAGGACACGGTTTACCCATCATGCTCTATCCCAAAATGTAAATACATGTGAACTGAAAGTCGCATTTTTAGAAATCTCCTGTAAAATGTAGCTCTTTTGGGGCAACATTTGAGAACCAGTGAGCTACACAGAGAAACACTACTGTGTGAAAGTGTCCTGCTATCTTCTGCATCCACAGAAGAGTTTAAGAAACTTTGGGAGAAGCCCTAAAGTAATCTGAAATTTGGACAATATACAGTGTAATTTGCCTGCCTTGGAATGATGAAGAATTTAGACAACCTTGCTTGAAATTAAAACTGACTCCAGGGAGGCTAAATGTAACAAACAGGATGCCTGGATCTCAGTGACATTCCCCCTGGGCAATTGGAATTATTTGTATACAGAAAATTGCCAAGCTGCTATCTTTTTCTTTTGGGGGTGAAGCCAAAGGATTTTGGTTTGTTCTGAATGCCAGTGAAACTTTATTCCCTTGTACACAGATCATCTGTGCTAAAAGCCAAATTTTATCATGAAGCAAATTTTATCTATTTGGATCTTAAACCTTTTTAGGACAGAGATTAACAGGAGTATAAACACATAATCTTAACTTTCTAGTATTGACGTATAATCCATTAGGGCTTTTTTCCCCGTGGAAATGCATTATTACAGCCCTGCCGCTACTTCCAGCACATGCATGTTTTAAAATTTTGTTATGCATGAAGAACACTTCTTAAGTAGAGTTTCTTGTGCAGTGTACTAATTGGTAAGAACTAGTAGCTCTTGGACCATCTGGGACAGATTTCCTGACTGTGTTCTAACCTAACCTCAGTTTATTATGAAGGAAGCTATCATTTTCCTTAGTTTTCTCAACAACAATAATAACAACTTATATGTTAAATACTTAAGAGAAAACTACCTTAAATCGTGCATGAACTTACTTGGGATTGTTACATTTTGTAGCATCTCTTTTATAGTCGTTTGATCTTGTGGCAAAAAGTAATTACACTTCACCCAACCATGTACACTTGCCTTTTTTCCTTCAGGAACAACCATCTTAACACATGGTGGAAAATTGAACTTCCTTCCTACAGCCTGAATTTCCGTATCTTAAGTCTTACCTAGATTAATTTGAACTAAATTTTAAAATGCTGATGTAATTAAGTCTGATTTAGACTTTGGTATTAGTTACAGAATTAGTAGCTGATCAGTTTATTGCTGTTTGACAATGCAAATACTTATGAAATTGGATTAAATGCATCTAGTTTGAAGTTTGTATGAAATTAAAAACATAAAATTCTCTCTACTGTGCAGGGGTGCATACTTTCTTGTCTCCCTGCTTTACCACCCTCCTTGGTGCCAGGTCTATCGCATGCTTGCCAGGTAAATTGATTCAACTTCACACAGTGGAATCATGTTCATATATATATTGTGTTGATGGGTAAGCTTTGACTCTGATCTGGTAGATATACCAAATAACCCTGCAGCCGTGTGGTGGCTCCAACACAAAGGAGATGGTGGGAGCATGTTGCTTAAGGGAAAGCAAGAGAGCCAAGTTGTTTCCACTTCTGCGCTCACCCCTAGTAGCAACCTGGAGTTATTATAGTGGCTTGGGTGTAATATGAAGCTACTCCCTATGTTAGCTTTGATCTAGCCAGTGTACATACAGTAAGAGTGGAGCCAAGGCAGCAGAGATTTAAACAATGGTTGTGCAAGATTTTCAGAAGAGCTTGTGTTACTACCCACTGAAGTTACGACCCCCTGAAATCTGTGCTTTCACATTCTTACGCTTATTGTTACTTGACGTGCTTCTGGTATGTCTTTGTGCATTGCAGTTAGGGCTCATGTTCTAATTTTGAAAACTATTTCATTAGGGTTGCAGATTTTTCTGTACAGGGAACAGCCTTAGGTTCCCTGTCTCATGCTGGCTATGCATACGTCATGTCACAAGTTCATCCAGTTCTGTAGCATTGTGTTTCTGTAATCTTTTTGTAGTCCAAACTTCTACACAAGAAAAATACACAGTATTTGATGGACAAGACTGTACAAACAGTGGGGATTACATGTATTCCTTCTGGAGGACCACTGAAGTCATGTTTCCAAGAACTTAGAAGAAATGATTTGTTTTAAATAAGTGCACGATGATGAGTAGTAAAACCATGTAAATTTTTTTGTTATTATTTTAATGAAACTTGGGACAGTCAGTTCTGCCTTTTTTTTTTTTTTGTACTCTTTTTTTTGTTTTTCTTTGTTCCCGTTGGTTTTATGTTGTTTCTAGGAGGTTTGAACCAGTCTCTGCTTCTCTCATACTTACCCCCATTCCTCAGTGTACTTTCTCTGTGTCATTGTTGTATGTTGTCATAACAAGCAAATATGGACAAGGTAGGTTGGCTGGTATTGTACTAAAATAATCAGCCCTGTATCTTATCTGTAGAGTGCTGAAAACCTGTGAATCCTTGTATTTTTGTTTTGGCATTATGGGTTGTTATTGTGGCCTTACTGTGGCAAGTTTCCATCTTTGCATCTGAGCTACCTGTGCTGAAATGTCTTTGAAGGTATTCAGTAAAAGGCTTTTGTATGTCTGCATAAAAAAAGTTGAAGAACTTTTTGTGATTGCTGCCCTAGGATTCAAAGTTTTGGGGGATTTTCTTCCTTATATTTAGTTCTGGTTGAGGATGGCAGAACTTGCTAAGAAAGCTATAATGGGCCAAGAAATCCGTTGTCAGTTATATATTGTGGCTTTTTTTTCTCTGCAAAACCTCAGGAGATTTGTTTTCCATCAGGCAGTAGTATGCTTACATCTTCAGAATAGTCTATGAACACGAGCTAATTAATCTTCATGATACCTCTGGGAAGTAGACAAGTAGAGTTTTTTAATAAATAAATAGAAGCAGTTTTCAGTGTTTCCTGTGGCATCTACTGCTATTTACACTTCACTGGCACAGTGACACACCTCCTATAGAGGAGCTAAATTTTATCACTGCATATAAAGGTTCATAATGTATGAAGTGGCTTAGGTATTAAATTAGACTTATTCAAGCAGGTAGTGGATATTTTGCTAGCTTGCTACCCTTTTTGTAAGTGATCACTCCTTCATAGCATGAGGGGAGGAAAGAATTATACCCCTGATTTTTATCTGCAAAACAGACAAAAATGTTTCAGTAGCACAGCAGAGAGATAATTTACTTAAAAGAAAAATAATAAAACCACAGAGGAAAAGTGGGCTATTGAACTCTGCTGGAGTTCATCAGAAACTCTTCTAACAGGCACCTCTGTGTCGCAAGCAAATCCCTGATTCCCAGAAGAAGTCTTGGAGATGGAGAGGACTGTAAGTTCTAGCAGCGATTAGTGTCCATTAAGAATCAACTCTGCGTCCAGTAAAGTGCATTTGGCTACACACTAATAATTCTTGATGCATATTTGAGACTGCTTTATCTTGTGCATTACCTAGTGAAGAACTGAGGAGGTTTTCTGCTGCTTTTTTTTATTTATTTTTCAACTTGGATGGAACTGCAAATATTTCCTCAAGTAGCAACCATTATTTTCTTTTTCTTCAGTGAGTTGGATGTAGTTTAGAAACTCCAATCATCTCACTTGTCCCTCTCTGATGGTCTTTTCCCACTGTCAGGTGGCATGTATGGGCTAAAAAAAAGTAGCAGGCAAATCTAGAGCAGTGCCTGCCAGCACTGTTGTGCAAACAACGAGTGATTTGCTTCTGTAGTCAGTTTTGTTACCCTTTGGCTGCAGATGGTGATGACAATTGCTGGTCTAAAAGCTGTGAAACTCCAATGGAGCCTCCGGAAGCTGGTTGCTTTTGATTGTCACTGGATTGGTGCTCTGGTCTTGTTTTGACAGTTAGGGTAACATGTTGGAAGTATTAAAGGAATGGGTTTTATTGGGCTTCGGAGAGACTGAATTTTGGAAGATGTTTTATTCCTGCCCTGGTAAAGCATATGGTAGTGGGTTGACTTTGGCTAACTGCTGGCTGCCTGTCCATCTGCACTCACCATTAGCAATAGGATGGAGAGAAAATAAGAAGGATAAACTCATGGGTGAGAGAACAACAGGTAAACCACTTAGTAATCACTGTCATGGGCAAGCCAGTGTTCACCTAGGGAAAATGTATTTAATTTATTACCAATTAATACAGCTTTGGAAGAACAGAGCTTAAAACGCCACTATCCCCCACCCATTTTGCCAACATCACACCTCCATCCCTTCAACTGCCCCGCACTGGGGTCTGCTGGAACCGCTGGAACTGTCACAGGGCAGCCCAGCCCCTGTTTACAGTGAGCCTCCAGCTGCCAGTGCCTGGCCACCAGCACCAATGATGCTTCATAGTTTTCAGATTAATTTCCGAGTCCTCTGCATCAGACTAAGTAGTGGAAACTTAGCTGAATACAGACAACTGGTGTCCTGCATAAATAGATCTGGAATATGGTGGATATATGATCAGAAAGTTCATTAAAACGTTTTTATGGTACTTTCTTTCCCTGTGCAATTCAGCATTTTAAAAATCTTCTGTGAACTGGGTGTTCCTGTATGTATTTCTTACTTTAAGTAGTTCAGATAGATCATAGGAATATAGACCTTAAATCAACATTTTGGCTTTAATTGTAGATGATTTATACTAAAATAAATTGATTTACTTTAAAAAAAAAAGGCCCAACTCAGTTTGGAGGTTTTTTTTTGGTGGGGATGTTGGTTCTGGGGCTTGGTTTTGGGTTTGTTTTTAATTTGTTCTGCTCAAGTGTTTCTGCTCTGCTAATAGGTTTTTTCAGCAGCTACCTTTGGAGGCCAAAGCTGTAGATGTCTTGTCTGAACAGCAGCAGTTGAGCTGGCCAGGGACTAGTTAAATCATTGCATTGACATTTTCCTTGAGATATTGGGAGGCAATCTTGTGTTCTTCCAACTTAACAGGCCTTTTTTAATAAGAAGATTTTTAGTAGATTTGTTACTAAATTAGTTGTTTGAAGAATAGTCATGTGGTAATATTAAGGGGTTTTTATTTATTTATTCAGTGTCAAAATCTTTTGGAAACAACTTTTATTCTTAGACTTCGTGAATTGCATTTCAGATTCCTGAAACTGGGGATTTCCTTCAGGAAATCATGATGGATTTCTAGAATCCTTCAAAGTACTTGTATGGTTTGCCTTTTTTTTTATCTCCCTTCTCACTTACGTATTTTTTAACATCATCCTAATGCACTGTCTCTTCTTAAGTCTTTGGCAGGTGTATTTGCCTGGATCACCTCCTTCAGCATTTCAGAAGGCTTTTTCTGAGGTCTGTACAGCAAGTTTTAGGGTTGACAAAAATAGATACCAGGACTGAACCTTCCCACATCACTGAAAATGGCTTCTTTGGAAGAGACAGGCAGACTGGCCTTATTTCAGAGCTTCTGTTTGAACCTGATTTAAAGCTAGGATTCCTAAATGATGTGAAATGGCAAAGTAAAACATGGAAACAAAAAAAACAGAAATGTCATCAAACAAACTTGAAGGGGAAAAGAAAAGGCAAAAAAAATGAGGAAGAAAGAAAAAGCTGAAATTTGCCCATAAAAGCATTAAAACTCTTTGAAGAGATCTACAGAACTTTAATGTCTCAGTCCTTAATTTTTCCATCTTTTCTATCATGCCCTGTGGTATACATGAATTGTCTGACGTTGCTCCACCCTCCAGGGAGATGCTTTTCTGTGGTGCTGCAAACGTAGTTGGTACAGTGCTCTGGAATGAAGTGTTCTATATAATTACCATAGTATTTGGGTTTTTTTTGTGGAGCGGGGGCAGTGAGAGAGACGAGATTGCAATCGCTTGTAAGTTGTTGCAGCTTTTTCAAGAATCTGGCTCAACTGAGATCATGAGACTGTTTTGCCCTCACTCTTTCCAGTAATTATACATTTCTAAGCAGCAGGTCAAACCAATTTGTCTTCTAGAGGGACTGTTTATTTTGTTCTGCTACTGTGTTAATGCCAGGATTTTTTGGGGGATATGTGTTTTTTGAGCTGCTGTTCTGTTCCAGTGCTAATCTTGGTGCAAGATTCTTTGCCATAGTTTAGTGATTTACTTCAGAGGGCAAGGGAGCAATTATAATTTTCTGTTATTTATCTTGCAGTCAGTATTGTTTAAGCACACATTCAAGATTCTTTCCCAAGGGCTAAGCTGTGCTTTCATGCAGACTTCTCACGTGAGCCTTGGAAGGGGGTAAGATGACCAAAGCTACTGTTTTCCAGGGGAAACACTGTGAGGGCGTGGGAGGTTGTTGCTTAAGAGAATGTAGAGAAGCTCATCTGAAGTAATCCAACAAGGTAAAAATATGTAGGTAGCATTACTGAAAAAAAGGGCTGAATTAGAGGGAATATTGTGTTGCAAACAAGTGGCAAAATTAGTGTAAAATGGGTATGTTCCCCCACCACTGCCACCAAGAACTGCAGAATGTAGGAGACAACAGGCAGCCTCTTAGCATTTCATGAGCAATTTTAGCCCATTTAGCAACAGGCTGAACAACTTTGCATTCCTCTTGTGTGTGTGCTTGTCTGCTCTGGTCCTCGACTGGCAGGTGGGATCTGCTGGGAATCAAACCGTGGACTTTTAAACTGATCCAACTTGACACGCTATTCTCAGCAGGGGCATTATAATGTATAAGGGACGTCACAATGGCAGCAGTTACCAAACTGTGTAGGCTTTTGGTTCTGTGCCTTGAAGAGTAGCTTTTGTCTTTTTGTTTTACAGCAATGCTATACCTGGAAGTTCAGCTCTCAGCACTTATAAAATAAAAAAAGAACAGAGCTCAGGAAAAGGCTTCTGGTATCACACTTCATCAGTTCACTTTCAAAGCCACAGATCTTTGAATTATTTTTTTTTTAAAGGGCAGTGCAGGAAACAAAAGGGGGAAAAAAAGTTCATTGTTCCTTTAAGAGACTCCAGGGCTTTTTTGGTACTGCATATTTCATAAGCTTGTAGAAACATTTGAAACGGGAAACATCTTCAAATAAAGTGCAGTTTTGTCAGACACATTCAGACATAGTTTCTCGTTCGGCTGACAAAGCCATGTTTTCATCTTGATTGGCTTCTTGTAGTCAGGACAGTGTGTGCAGTGATAAGAGGCTCTTAAGTTTCCCTGTAGCTGATTTTAGACTTGGAGTCAGCTGCTTGAAATCCCTGAATTTTCTCAGCATGGGTTGTGTTTCTGCTTAACAGGAGTCTCCTCCTGCTCACACCCCTTCCACCCCACCCTGAGTGCTTGAGCTGTCTCTCAGCTCCCCCACCCTCCCTCGGGACAGAAAAATGAAGTGTTTACCCATCCCGGGTAGATTATGTCGCTGTTTGCAGGGAAGACAGCGTCCATCCCATGCACTGGGAGTGAAGGAGAGCGACTGAAGGGCAGCTATTGTTCAACTTGAGCCAAGGAGCTGAATAGAGAGGCTTGCGCTTGACGGGCTTCGTCTCTGGCTCTTCTGCATTCCAAACCGTCTGAGGCAGAGAAAACAGAGCACGGGAAAGAAGTATGCAGAGGCTACGCTGACTTTCTGGTTGGCATGGTGGCAAGACCATGGTAGAGGTATTAGGATTGCCGCAGAATGCAGTTCACAGGTGAGAGAGATCCCTCCTGACATGGTCTATGCAAACAGGGGACTGTACTGCTGCAATATTTCCAGTGAGGTGGGAATGGGTAGGAAGCACATAAGTATTTTGCTGGGTATTTGAAGTGGCTACATTTAAAGCAGTTAGAAACTTTAAACATTTTTTTTTTCTGTGTTGCCTGTATATATCAACTCTTTTCTTCATTATTTCACTTTTATGCACAGGCTTTTAAAGAGATATTTACACTTAATATGAAGAATGGAAAAAGGGATTATTGATGGTTTTTTGCTCACTACTGTAGAAATTACATGTTAGTATCCAAACACCATGTATATGTGAAGCTGAGAAACAAATTTTTTAATGGATTTCCAAATTAAAAATCTAGCTTATTGAGACTTAAGTCATTATGTTTACTTTCCCCCCTACCCTCCTGCCTGAAAGCCTTTACTTACCTATCACAACTCAGTACATTTTTATATGCCACTGGATTTCTGCATAAGGCCAGACATCATTCTTCAAAGACACACTGTGGGAATATTTCTCAGTGTTTACTTGTGGCTGGCATTGCCTGATGTTTTCAGCATATAATATTGCCAGCCTTGCTTCCTGTCCTCCAGCAAGTGACAGTAAATCAAAGCAGTTCAGGGAATCCTACAGGTTGCTTATAAAAACAAGAGGATTTGTTTTCTTTTCAATATAAAGGGCATTGCCTTCATAATGCTGCTTGTTTTTCTAGCAACTTTTGTCTTAAAATGTATTGTTAAATGATAGCAAGCTGGAAAACATTTCAATTTCATGCTTTTTGATATAGTTAAACATTTTGCAGTAGCTACAAAAGCTATAAATGTTGTCCATGGAAACAGAGAATGGAATCTCCCCAGCTGAATTTCTTTCTACCTTGGAAACATCCTTTAATAAGTACTGATTACAAAGTCCTTCTTAGTAATTTTCTTCCTCATCTGTAGACCACAGAGAATACTAATTTGCTAACTTGGAGAGACTGTTTTTGTAAGCCTGAACCAATGAGGTTGTTCTGCAGCTGCTTTTGAATTACATGATCAGAAAATGAAAACCTTCTGCCTTAGCTGGTTTTGAACAAACATGTTTCTTTCAAAAACAAGCAAACTTTTAGCAAACTAATCAGAAAAGCTCAAAACAACAGAATCCCAGTCCTTTCCAAGTTTCATTTAGGTGATTCTGTAGTGGTTACCAGGAGGTACCCTTTAGAATTTCCTGTCTCTTTTAGGGGCTCTTTCATACAATTAACATGTTAATAGGGTAGTGAATTAAAAGTACGATACTAGGTAGTTCTGGAAGGCAAATGTGAGCAGCAACTTCCATTCCTACAAATTCTTCATGTTGTGCCTAGCTGCTACTTTGTGGTGGTCTTGCTCTTTCTCTTTCTAAAATCTGTGGGGAGGGGAAAATGATGTAACGAATACTTGAGGTGACTTGTCAGAAAGATCTGTCGTGGCTCTTTAAAGCTCATGGGAACAAATCAGCTTCATTTGTATATAAGCAGGAGGAAAGGGCGTGCTGGTATACTGAGGCTTGACCTGCTCCTTACCGTTTTCTGATATCTGGGAGTTAAGTATTGCACCATATATGTAATTCTGGAAGTTAGAGAATTCTGTGATGCAGCAAAATACAGGATATGGATGGTATTTGCAAATGGCTTGTTGGCATCAAGAGACAGATTCGTTTTCCAGCCTGTAAAGGTATGTGCCCTCTCAAAGCTTTAATTCTCCACAAAGAGAATACTTCATTTTATCTAGATTTCTTGGCTAATTGGTATCAGACAGCACAAATGTTTTCTAGGATAGCTAATAATGGTGGGATTTGAAACTGGGCCAATGGCAGAAGGGAGACCTAATGATGCCCTTCCACTTGATTTTCTACATATATGGGTGACTGCCTCTAGTAAAAGAGGAGGAAATCTGCGCAAGAAGCCTGTGAGCAAATGATGCAACTAAAGTCAGTGCTTACCGTTTCAACAGTATTATCTCCGCATGTTAAATGGTCAATAGACTTCAACTATAAATGTCATGTATTTAATGGAAAATGGCACAAAAATTGGCATGGTAAATGTAACTGCAGATATCATTGCGAAGTTGTGTAATAGCTAGATATCTGAGCAGATGATGGCAGCTACGACTAACTATGGTGAGACTGTACAGTTTCCTTCCATAGCTTGACCAGTGCTGCTTCTTAGGCAGTGGATCTGCTGTGTTGACACGCAACATTGTACTTCCCTTCTCCTGCACCTGCAGCGCGCTCAGCAGAGACTTTAGGAGGGCAGTGATATGACATGGATGCTGACAGAGAAGTGCTGAAGCATTTGCTTAGAGTAGGCATCTGGGCAACCTTCAGAAGTGGCACCAACCACAGGCATTCAGAACTGCAAGCACGGCTTAGAAAGTAGGAGAGGATTAATTTATTTATTTTTTTTTTAAAGCTCATTTTTTCCTGGTTGTTTTGATCCTTTTTGGCGCAGACTTCAATCAGATTTTCAGGCTCAGTCGTACGCAAACTATGAAGGCTAGGTCCTTTTTCTGGAATAGAGGCTGTGATTGTCTCCACATTTATTTGATTCCAGCGGTAAATGGTTAAAGGGGAAAAAAACAAAAAAGCCAAATGTACAAAATACAGCGGAATTCTAATGGCAGCTTTCACAGCATTCATGCTTTTAAAGCCCAGTCCTGGTATGCCTTAGAATAAATCTAAAATGTCAGCTGTATTCTCCAGGGGAGCTCTCTCCAGAGTGTCCAAGAAGAATCTTTAAGATACTGCATCAGTCAGAAATTAAGCCTGTGTCCACAAGATGGAGGACTTGGTATGTCCTTGTAAAAATTCCTTACCCATTACAGTCTCTTACCTTGCAGTGTTTCCTTGCTTCACCACTAAATTTGGTTCCTAATTTGAAAACATATTAAAAAAATCCCTTCATGTACTACTGCCTTTCTTGTACTGATCGCTAGGGTTTGGAAAGGCCCAGAGCTTTGGCAGTTGCCTTATTTGATGCTTACATAGAGATTAACATAGTATTCCTATAAACACAGGTGGAAAAGAGTAGCAAGAGGGAGTGAGACAACATGATTCATAGGCAGGGGTAGGAAATCATATTGCTGGTCATAAGCACTCATTCTTCAGAATGCTCCTGCTTTTCTGCTGCATACCTGGTAAGTGCAAGATGCATGCTTTCAAGGTATTAGACAGTAGAAGTTTTTTGTTGGTGGTTTTCTGCCTCGTTATCTGGTGTTAGAAGTGGAGGTTATTGTGAATTAGTCTCATTTGGTTTGGTTTTTTTTTTTCCCTCCTTTGGTCTGTACCAGTCAAGGAGAGTTCACCTCCCACCTGATGATGTTGGCAAAGCTGTGGTTTCTTGACATATAAAGGGAACAAGCAGTGACCTCAGGGTGGAGTAGAGCTCCCTATTGGCACAGCACCCTCAACCCTGCTCTGCAAGAATCACAGGTATTTAGCTTGTGCTGAAAGCAAGCAAGTTGAACTCGTTGTGGGAGTGCTACATACAGCTATTACCATGTACTAAACCTTGTAGGAAGAGGGTAAATAATGCTTAAGTTGATGGAATGTTGTGGCAATTCTGTGCTATCTGACCAGAAGCGTAGCTGTATGGTCAGTAGAGTATCATGTATTGATTGCATTTAATTGCTTCCCAAAATACTTTGAAGCTATTTGTGTGGGCCATAGGCATTCTAATTACACCAGAATGTTGGAGGCTGAATGATAAGATGTTTAGTTTTCTCTCATGTAAACTTGTTTTTCTCAAAATTGTAGTTTTCTATCAGCTATGTGATCATGTCTAGTCACAGAAGGCAAAAAGACCCCCAACCAACCACCATCCAAACCCCAGCCCTAAGTTGTTCTTTTGTTTGTTTGCTTGTTGAATGGCATCCAAATAACATTTTAAATAAGAAAGTGTATGTCCAAGGTAAAACAGTAGGTCAGAAAGTAATAGTAGAGAGCAACATCAATGATGGTACTCCAGCAAAACTCTCTTAATCAATTATTCTCACTTGATTTTTTTTTTTCTTAATTTGGGCAAAAATCAGCACTTGTGAGGATGTGAGTTGTGCAAACGATGTGGTCTGCAGGGTGAGCAGGATCAATTGTTTTCCTTTAGTATACCTGACTGCAGCATTCATGGAGAAGTGCTTTGCTGTCCCAGTAGCACCCTGGGGGACAGCTTAGTGCAAGGTGTTAGCTTTTCCCAAAACCTGCCAACTTGTTTTTTTCTTTTTGACAATTCATAGCATGTCTTTATCAAAGTGCAAATGGTCAAGCAATTGAGTCTTTGAGGACAGTAGTGACAGGTCAGATTGCCAACCCTTTGTACTGTACCTGTCTCTATCCAGTTACATTACAAGCACTGGGAAGACTTATTTAAAATATACTTCTTCCATGATATTCCAATACAATTGCTGATAAATCCATCATACGTTAAGTGCTTCTCCTTGTATGTCTTTCTAATAGAGCTCCTTTGCGATGATTTAGAGCAGATAAAATGTGAAGGACCTTCAGGATAATATAGAAATTAACAGTGGTACTGAGCTGCTTAAGCAAGGCCTGTGCCTTTACAGATGGGGCAGGAAGGAGCAGGTGCTTCAGCTTGTTGCCTGCCAGCGGCGTGGTTTCCGAGCAGTTACATTTTTTCTTCTTAGTACCTGGGAGAGTTGGAAGCATAACCAGGAGGCTTTGTTGCTTGGAAAGATTGGACTTTTGGCTCTCCCATTCCCTTCTCCCACTTTTTTTTTTTTTGGTCAGCAAATATTTTAATTTGGTTTTTGCTATTTTCCTTCCAGCAGCTCCACAGAAATCGTATTTTTTCATGTTAACTTTTGTCTTGGTAATGCTTAAGTTATGCATGTATTTGAAGTTTGCATTTCTTGGAAATTCGTGTTCAGAAAACAGTGTGATGCTGATATCGCTTGAGACACTGGTGATTTCAGTCTGCACAGTATCTAAGTTCGAAAAATCACTCCCAATCCATCTTTCATACTTCTTTAAAAGATGAAAGAGCTCTTGGACTTCTGGGCTAGATCTTTAGATGTGTGATGCAGGTGATATAACTGGGCACCTGTCAGGGCTTCTTTTTTGTTTCAGTCTAAGTGTAATAACATTTCTAGCAAAGACGCTAGCTCAGAAATCCTTTTGTAAATTGAAGTACTTGAAACTCAATTCATTTCGAACTGCCACTTCAACTTTTGTGCTTGGCAGATCTGGGAAAGTGTGGGGCTTGTTTAGTTTTTACAGCTCTGTGTTTTCAGGACATTTCCAGTCTGCTGTTTGTTTTGAACACCCAATGTTTTTGGTCAGAGAGAAAGAATATAGAAGCTATTCTTCATGAACACATTCTTGGGGAAAAAGTCATCATGTGAATACTAGCATCAAAAATTAAGTAGGCTTTACATACTGCTCATTAAATACATAGCTGGATGTATTCATACTTTAATACAAGATGTCTGTTTACATGAGGCATATGCTTCACAATTTGGAAAGGCACTCCAGAGCGGATGACTCTGTAAATAACATCTTGGCCGTAATTTGGAATTAAATTAGCTTAATGTTTTTAGAATAGGCATTAATAGATACTTACAAAGTACCATACTGCTAGCAGCATAATTTAGACTAATCCCTTGGCTATGCTGAGTTTACTTCAAGTTGGTTTGAGTACAAAAAATGTAATTAGGTTGATGTGGAAATGGGGAAAAACCCATGGTTGCTTCATCAGTGAAGTTCTTAAAATCCAGCCGTCCTCCCCGGCTGAAATACTTGTGTCAGAGTTCTTGATGCTTCTGGTTAGGTCACTGTTTTGTAAGGTAGGAAAAGTGGACAACAACAACAGGATAGTTTGACCTATAGCAGTAAAACTTTCCTGTTCCTAGCTCTTCTGATTTTTGGAACTGGCTTACTTTGGCTTAACATGTCCAAGAACCAAAAATCACAGTAATTTGCCTGGTTTTCAATTACAGTAATTCTCATAAAGATCTTTTAAGACTGCATCTTTCTTGCTAATGAGCAGCGCGATGGTTCCTTCTTCTGTGTTCAGCTCCTTGGCCTCCAAGTAGAGCCAAATTTTTTTCCTTGCACAATGCTGGATGTTCTCTGTGGTGTGGGTGCAGGTACTTGTCTCACTCTGTTGATCTTCAACTAATGATTTGACACTCCTCAGGCATCTCTTTAGTAATACATCCTGGAGGAAAAAAGTACAGGGGTGTTTAGTCTTAAACTCAACAAAACAGTTTTGTGGGCAGATACAGTCAGCAGCATGAAGGATTCATCTCCAGCCCAGACAATGGTACAGTCTCGCATCAGTTTTGCCAGGAGAACACAGTATTAGGATCTTGAGAGGGAACTGGTGCAGACGTCCTTCCAAAAAAAAAGCTACCTTGTTTATGTTGTGTTAGAATGGTAAGGAGGAAAATATTTTGGAAAAGAAAATGAATACATTTTATTAAACTAGTTTAAAATTCATCTCCTTAACAAGCATTTTCATAAGCTTCAACAGCTTTTTTTTTTTCTTTAACCTGAAAAGTATGTCTGTAATTCTAAGATTTTACATATACTCAAAATAGCTCAGACGCACCAAGGAAACTCGGTGTAATAGGAGGTCTCGTAAGATACAGCTTACTATTATGGAAAAGATTTTGAAGCATTGATTAGATTCATATAGACAGTTAAATGTATCCTTATATTACAATGGAAGCAGAAGCCAACTTTTGTGCTGCTAACATTCTTTGCATCCATGTAAACCTACAGAATTTTGTCTGAGAGGCCCATGACTACTCTTACTTCTTTAGCTATTTTTGAAGTGTTTGTGGTAGAGGCTTGCTGCTTGCGGCTTGTTTTGCATAAAGGTGAAGTATGATTAGTCAGCCAGGAGGCCAGATGATTTTGCTGGGGAGGTTCAGTGGGATGGAAGAGCATTATAAAGGCTAGTCCCTTTGGGTTTAGCTTGATTTTTCATTTCAGTTGCTGTCCTGTTTGTCTCCAGTGCCTTGTCAAGGCTAAGTGTGGAAATAGCTTCCTGACATTATTTAAAATGTCACTTGTACAAGGGAGCTCTTGCCTGTGTTATTATATACTAGAGAACTTCAAGGTTTGTTTTTCTCACCTTCATTTTGAGCCTTTCTGTCCCTATTTATCTTCACAGGCTGTCAGCAGGCACAGCTTTTGCTGCCCCTTGATTCCTCACTGCTCCAGCAGTTATTATTTAGCAAATTCTTTGCTCTGCCTCCCTCCTGAGTAACCACTAGGTTAACGTCTCTGATCTGAGCTGGGTTTGGAGGGCTAGTGCTCTTCACTTGTGAAAGTAAGGGGAACTATTACCCTGGTAAAAGACAATATTGCATCAGTGCTGTGGCATGTAGAGGTTATCATTTTCAGCTGGATGAGAGCTGTTGAGAGTGAGTGCTAAAGATCACTGAATGTGCTAAAATAACTTCATTAAGCAATCTGAAAGGATAAAATACTAGACGATAATGTGTATGTATAGGCTGGTACTTCATCAGCGTGGTTTCATTTTGCACAACAGCATAGACAGGCTTAGAGACCTGAATGTCCATCAATATTTTTTTTCTGATAAAAAGGTCTTTCTGAGTACTTTGCCGTGCTTCAACAGGACTATCTATGTTTTCTCATGTCTGACGTAAATCTGCTATTGACTTACACTGCAACAGAATGTTGTGCTGCTCATAACTTGTTTGTAGCATTGTGTCATGATATTGCACACTGGTTTTGCTTATGTAACTGAAACCAAAAAGTTGTCCATGTCACATAATGTCTGTGCATCCTTCCAGTATGATTCCATAATACACAATGAGTTACTTGGCCTTGTCCACCTGGATGCTCTTGTGAACTAGATTATCGCATGGTTAGAAGGCTGTTATATATACTGCTTCTCAAAGCAAAATGACTTGCATTATAGATAGGCACTTACTTTTTTTTTAATGCAGTAAACAGCCTTTTGCATGTAGAATTAACATTTTGAGATATCTGGGAAATATTTTAAAGCTAGCTTGCTTATTCTGTGTTGTAGCATTTGATAGGATTGGACAGTTATTACTGTTTTGCATTTTTCTGGGGCAAAATTACACAGATAACTTTTCATATTTCCTAATGGACAGGTATAGATGTTGCTAGTTTTGTCTCGTACATATGACATTGATACTGGAGTTGGAGAAGCGGATGTTTATCGTTTCTTGTGATTTAACTAGTGCTTCAACCTGATCAAGGTATTCTAAACGTTTCTGCCTGCTTGCTTCTTGTGCTCTGGTCAGAGCAATCCCAGGCACAGCTACAGGTTGGGCAGAGAAGAGATTCAGAGCAGTCACGAAGAGAAGGACTTGGGGGTGTTGGTTGATAATAAAATGAATGCAAGCACCAGCAGTGTGCACTTACAGTCCAGAAAGCCAACCATATCCTGGGCTGCATCAAAACGAGTGTGACCAGCAGATCGAGGGAGGTGATCCTGCCCCTCTACTTTGCTCTCATGAAACCACTTGGAGTACTGTGTGCAGTTCTGGTGTCCTCAACATAAAAAGGACATGGAACTGTTGGAACAAGTCCAGAGGAG